>PVIU01023697.1:0-26935 GCA_004026605.1 Ondatra zibethicus | reverse complement strand
GGGATGGGGGTGGGCCTTGGACTTCCAACAGGACAGGGCACCATGCCCTCTTTCAAGGAAGAAGGGGGAGGGAGGAGGGGTGGGGGGTAGTGGGAGGGGACCGGGAGAAGGGGAAGAAAGGAAAAAAAAATTTTTTTTTTATCTTTAATTATGTTCTTGAATGGAAAAAATAAAACAAAACAATGTATGGAAAAAAAAAAGAGCCTATGGTACAGGAGAAAACGTTTACACACTGTGAATATGCAACAGGTTAGTCTATAAAGTACATAAGGAATTTCTAATAAGGGCTGGAGAGATGGCTCAGTAGTTAAGAGCAGTGCCTGCTCTTCCTAAAGGTCCTGAGTTCAATTGCCAGCAACCATATGATGGCTCACAACCATCTGTAATGAGGTGTAGTGCCCTCTTCTGGCCTGGAGACATACACACAAATATTGTATATATAATAAATAAATATTTTTTATAAAAAGAATTCTTAATAAATCAGCGGGTACAAAACTAGTTACTCCATTAGAAAATAAGCATATAAACAAATATTTCTTCAAAGAATATGTATGAATGGCCAATAAGCACATCAATATGCTCAATATCATTAATAATGAGGGAATAGCATCAAAACCACAGTGAGATATCTCGCACCTATAAAGATTACTACAATAACGAAATACAACCCAAGTGTCAGTGAGCCCTTGAACACTGTTACCTTTATAGTTTAAATATGAAATTCTATCACAAGTTCATATGTTGACTGGTTGGTCCCCAACTCATAGTATTTTGGAGGAGGGGTCTGAAAACTTTAAGACATAGAGCCTAGCTAGAAGGCACAGAGCACTGGGGGCATGCCTCTGAAAACTGTCTGCTCCCTAATTCCATCCTGGCTCTCTGCTTCCTGTTGGCAATAAACATCCTCCTCTGCCACATGCTCCTCCATCATAGTGAATGGAGCTAACGACATGGACTGAACCCTTTGAAGCTAGGAACCAATATAAATCTTCCTCCTTTAAGTTATGTTGAGTATTTGTTTACAGCTGTGCAAAAGTAACTAACAGGATATTGTTCTAGTTACTGTTCTATTGCTGTGAAGACATAACATTAACCAAGGCAACTTATAAAAGAAAGCATTTAGTTGGGGCTTGCTTAGAGTTTCAGAGGGTTATTCCATGATCATCATGATGGGAAGTGTGGGGGCAGGCAAGAAGGCATGGTGCTGGGGCTGTAGTTGAGAGCTCACATCTGATCCACAAGTTGAGACAGAGAAAGACTGGACCTGGTATGGGCTTTTTGAAACCTCAGTGACACACCTACTCCAATAAGGCCACGCTTCTCAATCTTCGCAGGCAGTTCTACTAGATTGATGATCAAGTATTCAAATTCAATCCAGCACAGATATAATACAAAATAGCACAGCCACTATGGAAAAGTATGGCTGCTCTTCAAAATCTTAAAAGGTAATTGCCAACAGAAACAACTTTTATTTTGAGTCTTGATTAGAAAGAATTAAAATCAGATCTCAAATACACTAGTATTCCAGTGTTCTTCACAGCACTATTCATAAGGTTAACAGAGACAGGTGTGGAAACACCCTAAATATCCATCAACAAATTGATAGATAGAATATGGTATATGCATACCACATTGGAAAAAGTAAATTCTGCAAAATATCAGACACAAACCCTAAGACCACTACAAGCAAAATAAGATAGATGCACAAGGACAAACACTGCAGGGTTCTATTTACATATATGAGTGTCTAACATAGTAGAATTCATAGACTCAAAGAACGGAGTGGTGGATGGGGGGGTTATTAATAGCATAAAGTTTCAGCCTCAAGGAAATCAAATCAAAAACAGTGTCCATAATCAACAAATGGATGCTTAATATCTGATAATAAGGTGCATCATATGTTGTGTTCTTACCATGTGCTGAGTAGTTTTTGTCAATTTGACACAATGGAGGGTAATTTAAGAAAGAGAACTCAATTAAGAAAACATCCCAGGTAGGACTGGCCTGTGGGACATCCTCTTGATAAAGATGTGGGAGGGCCCAGTCCACTGTGGGAGGTGCCAACCCTGAAAAGGTGATCCCGTATTAAAAAAAAAAAAAAAAAAAAAAAAAAGCAGGCAGAGCAAGCCAAGAAGAGCCAGCCAGGAAGCAATGCTTCTGCCTGGTCTTGGCTTCCAGGTTCCCGTCTTCAGTTTCCTGCCCTGCCTTTCCCAGATGATAAAGTGCAAGCCAAATAAATCCTTTCCTCCAAGAGCTGTTTTCTGTCAGTGTTTATCACAATAGAAAACAAAACATTACCACAAGAGAACATTTTAAGAAAAATTTACGTAAGCAAAATTACACCTCTTGATCCCAAGTTTGAGCAGCTTTATGAATTCTCATAGTAAAATAAATGTGCTACATTTCAATTTCCAGCACAGAGTGAACTTAAAGCAAGATTCTGAAACAGACTATGGTATTCATTACCAACTACTGGGGCTGAATACAACTGTCAACTATCTATAAGCCAACTAAACCATGTCTGACTTACATAAAGCCAACAAACCAATTCCAAGATGCTTAACATTATTAGTTTGGGGGAAAATACTCTTTACTCAGTTTATTCTTTGCAGAATCCCCCACTGTGGTTTATTCTGCTAACCAATGGTTGGCAATGGCCACTTGAAGGCACAATCCCAGAAATGAATTCAATCAGTACACACCAACAAAAGTTGTGTTTAGAAAAACCAGTCCCCAACAGGAATAAAGGCAAGCAAAAGTAAAATAATGATAAAGCAGGCAAGAAAACACTACACACATTTTTATAGGCAATAGAGGTAGCCCAGGAATGTGTGTCAGGTAACACAGAAAGCAAGCTAGGACAAACAGTTCTCTCCTCATTGACTAGTCAGCCTGAATTTTACCGGTCTGGCAACCAACCGTTTTCCTCTCAAGCAAAGGAAACCGATATTGCATTTTCTGGCATATGATGGTTCTTAATTTGTTTTTGGTTGGTTGCTTGCTTAGTTAGTTGATTCTGTTTGTTTTGGTGGTGGGGTAGTGAGACAAGGTCTTCTGACTATGTAGCAACACCTGGCCTGGAACTAGCTATGTAGACCAGGATGGCCTCAAATTCTGCCTCCCAAAGCATCAAAGGTGTCTGCCACTATTTGAAAGCCCTTAAAGAACCTGGAATCTATAGGTGTTTCTATTATTCTGACTCTTTAAATTAAAAACAAAGTCCAGGGCTGGGGTATAGGTCAGTGGTAGAGCGCAGACACAGAAGAGCAGCAGCAGGAGCGCAGAGCAGGACGGCTCCTTCCTGTGTGACTACTGCACACGGTCCTAAGAACGCCCTTTGAAGGAGGTATTGCTTTTTTTCCCCTATTTCATAGTTGGAGCAATTAAAAACAAAAGAATAACTTATCCAGGATAAAGAGAAACTATCAAGACTAGTCAGTAGTATGAAAAACTAAGCCAATGTCAGACTCTTAAAGAACTCTTAACTCCCACAGAGAGTATTTAAACTAAGCAGGTAACCCAAAAGTTTCAAAAAACCAAACCACGCTCAGAACTAATTTAAGAAAGGTGAGACCCACTTTAATTACAATCTGAAAACAAAATTTGCCTAAAAGCAAACTGAGAACCAGAGAGTTTTCAACCTCCCACCTTCTCTTTTTTACACACATACACACACACACACACACACACGAAAATTCTCTAATAGACTGAGTTGATGATTTCTGAAATTTATACAAAGCACACAATGATCACTTACAAGCAGGATTCATCTAAGAACTCTAGGATTATATTGTCTGCCAACAAGACATTTTATCAACTCTGTCACACTGAAGCCCAAGGCCAAAAACTAGGTATTCTCTAGCTAGGTGAGCCTATAGTCCTAACAACTCAGTATACTAGATGTTTCACTAGGCTGCATCCTGTTTAATACTTTATTGACAACTAACAGTACTTATCCAAGATGACATCAATATGAGGCTTTATTATGGAAACGAAAATCAAAGGAGCTTATCAGGATGCACCAATGTGTAGAAGCAATACATTTCCACTTCCTCTTTACAAAAGTAAATACAGATTTATTACAACAAATGTAAAAACCGACTACTAAGTACCGATGGTATGGCTCTAGAATAGCAATTCAGGCAAACATGAAGGTGAGCTGACTTTCTCCACCACTTAAAGGCACTGTGAAAGTCTCTCCTCAATGTGACTTCAGTCCTAAAAAGGCAAATACTAACCCTACACTACATCACCAAAAAGACAGCTTTTCCAACAGGGTAGTAACAAGCTCAGAACATCTAACAATAATCTAAGAATGTCTTAAGGAGTCTCTGTGCATTGTAGGGCATTACTGGAGCCTGCTCCAAAACATGTCATACCACTGTAGTATTTCTGGAAAATACTTTAAAGAAGACTTGAAGGGAAACAATTAAATTTTTAAAAAGAAGAATTTAATGGGAAGAATTAAAATGTTTGGTCTGGAAAAGACTTATGAAGGGCAGTGCCTGAGCATTACCTGGATTCCAATAAGGTTTTCTATAAAGAAAGAACATGACTTCTATAGGAAACATGACATGTGTAAGAGCAGAATGAATACAACCAACTCCCACAGTTGCCAGAAACTCCTTAGGCGAGCACTAGAGCCACTTCATATGGGGTAGGAAGTTAGCCCCCTGCTGACCCCAATCATTCTAGAATTAACATGGCAAGTGCAGGGGATTTCACTGCCACTGAGAGCCCATGGTAGGGCCCCAGGTAACACCAGCTTCCAGCATGAGTGGATGGCCTCTCGGAGGAGATGCTATGAAACATTTCCCTCCATCAGAGCCCTAACTTCCAGAGCATGGCCTCCATGGGGCTCACAGTCAGGCTAGTTCTTAGATGCTCTACACAGAGAACTGAGTCTGGTAAAGTCAGGACAGCTCCTGCTCAGGAGCGCACTTGTTCAGCACTCACAAGGCTCTGGACTGGTGCTCTAGCACCACAGAAACAAAACCCTAGTGGAATCACTTCTAGTAAATCGGGTTTTGCCTCCAATGCTTGCAATACTTAGGAAGGAAATAAAAGGTCCCAAATGCTAAAAAATATTTGTACTTAAAGGCTCATTCTAATCCATTTGCAATTGAGCACATATAAATTTTAAAAAAAGTATTACCTCTGAAGACCAGCAAGGATTATGCATAGGAAAAAAATCTTATTCCTAAACTATAGTATAATTTTATTTTAATGAGTTTTCTTACAAAAATACAAACTTTTCTCATTTAAAAAAAAAAGGAGGGGCAAGTTATAAGAAAACAAGTTTGAGGTAGATGAGACAGTGTTATGCATCCCACTCCTATGGCCAGAGGGAAGCTGTCTCTCCACACCGTATCAACACCTTCGGTAGACATGCTCAAATACTTTTGATTTCTTTTTTATCATTATTACAAACAGAACCAAATAACTACAATCATTTTTTTCACTCAATTCATCTTGGACCCAATGTCACCACAGCTGCTCCAAGTACAGAGTTATACTGTACAAGTGTAGGTTATATCCCGGAAGAGACAATACTGATGTGTTTGTTACTGCTAAACTGGCCTCCACAGAACTGCGTCAAGCCTCTCCCACAAATTTCAGGAGCTTCTACTGTGCCTGCAATGTGGCCAGGCCCAGGCACCACCATACTCCTAACTGCTACCCCAAAAGCCCTTACATGTGGAGCTGGAAAGACGGCTCCACAGTTTAGAGCTTACTGCTCTTGAGGACCAGAGTGTGGTTCCCAGCACTTATACCAGGTGGCTCACAACTGACTGTAACTCCAGTTTCAGGGAATCTGACACCCTCTTCTGACCTCCTATGGAACCAGGCACACATGGAATACACAGATCTCTCTGTAGGTACTCAATCATATACACAAAACAAAAATAAACAAAATCCCTTTTTAAAAGCTTTATTTTTGGCCTGGCAGTGGTGGCTCACACCTTTAATCCCAGCACTCAGGAGGCAGAGGCAGGCAGATCTCTGTGAGTTTGAGGACACCTGATCTACAAAAGCTAGTTCCAGGACAGACTCCAAAGCTACAGAGAAACCCTGTCTCAAAAGACAAAAACAAAAACAAAACAAAAAAAAAAACAACTTTTTTTGTAGCTATGTAAGAATATTGAAATCTCAATAAAGGACAATTCATTGTAATATCCAACTAACTCTTTTACAGAAACAGACAAGCAGATTCTAAACTCACACAGAAATGCAAGGGAACCAAAGCAGAAGAAACAGTCTGCGGGAAAAAAAAAGAAGTTGGTCTCGTACTTTGTTTCAGAATGGACTACAAAACTATACATTAGTCAAAATAGTGTGAGGCTGGCAACAGCAGACAGACAATGGAACAGAGCCCCATGTCAGGAGATATGGAAAACAGAGGGTACAAAGACAACTCAATGAAGAAATAGTTTTACAAATGGATTATACTGAATAATGATATTCCCTACAAAAGAATGCAACTGGATTTTTATCTCAAAATCGATCAAGTGCAAGAGCTTACCTGTAAAATACTTAGAATAAAACATAAATCTTTATCAGGTTTAATCATCATGGTCTACAATGAAAGCACAAAGAACAAACAAAAACAAAAATAATCACAATTTAAAGCTTATCATAAATGCAAGGAAAACCACATCAAAAAACTAAAAAGAAAGTCCACAGTACAGAGGAACTACTTGAAAACCAACATCTGATAAGGGCCTAATAAATAATTGTGCAACTAACTCTTACATAAGCACAGCTAAAGCATATATTTCTATCCAGTATCCAGGCTATTGAGAGAGAGAGAGAGAGGGAGAGAGAGAGAGATAAAAAAAACTTCTATTTATGAACTCTTAACTAAAAAACAAAAAGCAAATTAAAAAAAAAATGAAGTGGTTAGAGACCTGAGCTCCTCCACACACACAAGTGGTCAAAAGTACATGAAAAGATGCTGGGCATGATTAGTGATTGGGAAAACACACACCGAAACTAGAATGTCCAATACTTATACCATGGGATGGAGATTTTAAAACAAAAGAGTAAACTGTAGGAGAGGGTGGGAAGGAAACATTTTGACACCCGCATTGCCAGAAAGAATGAAAATGATCAAATACTGCTGCAGTTCCTCAGTTAAACACAGTATCATCACACGGCTCATCATGCTACTCCTACATGTGTACCCAAAGAATGGGAAATATACTCAGGAAAAATTTTATATATGAATATTCACAGTAGTATTACTTAAGCTGCCACAAAGTAGAAACAGATCAATGTCCATCAAATGATGAATGAGTAAATATGATACACCCACACCTTAAAATAATATTCAGTCACAAATAGAAATAAAGTACTAATACATACCTAAATAAGGATAAACTGAAAGAAGTCAAACATAAAAAGTCACATATTGTTTGAATACATTTATGCAAAACAATATAGGAAAATCCAAACGCAGAAACTAGATTAGCAGCTGCTAGGAGCTGGGGAAGGAAAGAACAGCAAGTAAATGTTAGTAAGTAAAGACTTCTTTGGGGAGGTGATGCAGAAGCTCTGCGACCTGACTATACAGGATGATGTGAATGAGCTGGAGCACACGGAGTTACACTTCAGAACAGGACTGCATGGCAATACAAACGGATTGTATCTTTTTCAAAAAGTAAAGGTCAAGTTTTACAAGACAAATCAGGAGTTACTACAACCACAGAGAATAAGCACAGTCAAGTGACTCTGGATCTAGAACATCCAGAGCAAAGAAGATTCATCTGGGAAGCAACATCAAATACTGACAGTTATGGAACTCTAGCTGGTACAAATCCCCAGTGTGGAAGGAAGATGGAGACCGAGGGCTGTAACCAGGGAACCAAACAAGCCATCCCAGGGGAATGAAGCTCCTGTAATCCAACTGCTGCCTGGCACACAATGCAGCTCTGCCCAACTGTAAGCAAATCCAGTGCTTTTACAAGCAACTCTCTACTACAAATAAATCGAAGAGAGATGCAGTCACCATTTACTTCAAATAGATTTAAAAATAATAAAAATCAAGCAAGATGTGGGAGGAGGCTAAAACAGAATACAAATGGTAAGAAGTTGAACCTAATCTGCATTGCACATGGAAACCCAAGTAAGCAGGGATGAAACCAAGCCAAGGATCTTTGGAAAGGAGAATTTGCCTATGTACTCAAATCTAATGAAAAATAGTGTGTTCTACTTTAAAATTTATTTCCTGGACAGGGAGATAGCTCAACAGATAAAGGCACTTGCCACACACACCTGGTGACCTGAACCCATATAAAGACAGAAGGAGAACAAACTCCACAAAGTTCTCATCTAGCTTCCACATGTATAACATGGCATGCACAACGAAATACAGTCACATTATTCACACACACTTCTAACACAGGTGTAACATGGCATGCACAACCAAGTACAGTCGCATTATTCACACACACTTCTAACACGTGTAACATGGCATGCACAACCAAATACAGTCACATTATTCACATACACTTATAACAGTTTTTAATGTATTTCTTATGAGGAAATGGTTGTGAATTAGGACTGAACAAGTCAATCAATTACTGTGTATGAGACTTTTGAAACAAGATATAAGAAGGAAAGTGTGGGAGCAGAAGAAGCCTTGAATGAATGAATGTATAAAGAGTAAATGAAGTCCTGAGTTCTGTTGATATGGGAACAGCCAAATCCAGATGCCTCAGCCACATGGGGAATTGGCAAAGACACACACAAACACATACACACACACGCCCATATACCCCAAGTTAGGCTCAGAAGTATAGCAAAGCCTTCCTTTGGTCCAAGTGCAAATATTAGCAGTGTATGTAAACGCTGGCACCCACAGATTCCTCCTTCCAGATGTTTATATCCTGAGACTGCTCACCTATGGATACTAGCTAACACACCACACCACACCCCCTCGGCGCTGTACATAATTAATGCTGAAGTTCCAGGTTCCTGTGTAGTCGGAGCAGCTTCATAAGGGCATTCACGGCCCACCTGATCCCAGCCTTTCTGTATGTATATTCTGTATGTCTGTATGTCTGTCTGTCTGTGCTTTCCCCATCCCATTACTGCCCTACTCAGGTTTCCAGAACCAAACAACACAGGTAATCGTAGGAAAGAGGTTTCAACAAATATTAGACTAGAATGAACTCTGTGGTTCCACAAGTTGAAACAACCATCAGCATCCACTCATATAACTGATGTATAGTACAAATGACAAATAGGAAAATAAAAACGAGTAGCTATGTATGCTATTATATGTGACCTGCTAACTCAATTCAACAAGACCTCAGGAGCACTGAGCTCACCCGCCACCCACATGTTGGTTTCTAGATACTGTTCTCCATATGCTCTCAGATCCTTTAGGAAAATGGTGTGATTCCACAGTTAGTTCAAACAAACAATGTAACAACCAAGATGAACCTGCAACATGAGGTACCAGAATGTATATTAGTACTGTCAAAATAAGAAAGGACACAGGAACAATTTGCTCAAAAAATTATATTCCGTGTTAATTCATAAGGTAAATATTCAAGATTTCACATAAATAACAAACAGGAATACAGAACAGTACTTTCTTAAGAACCACAGGAATGGGGCTGGAGAGATGGCTCAGTGATTAAGAGAACAGGCTGCTCTTCCAGAGGTCCTCAGTTCAATTCCCAGCATGCACATGGTGGCTCACAACCATCTCATAACTGTCATGAGATCCAATGCCCTTTCTGGTGTGCAGATGTACATGTAGACAAGAACATATATACATAAAATAAATAAATTTTTTTTAAAGGAGCTCCAGGAATGAGGAAACTGGCAGTAGTTAAGCAAACATCATAGAAGCAACTGTTACCTCAGAGAAAGAATACGGACGGGAGAAGGAGCCTAAGACAATGAAAAGCACGGATCAAAGTGCTTCCCCACTGTAGGAAGTGTTCATGAAAAAGAAATTACTAACTATTCTCTCACAATAGTAAAAATAATACACATTATGAAATGCAAAGGGGAAACTGACTTTAAATAGACGAACCTGGCAGACACTATCTTAATCAAGTGATCTTCCTAACTTCACCAGTCATAAGAAATACTAATCATGAATAATCAATCATCCAATGAACTCAAAAATCAAGAGATAAAACAAAAGCAAATAACCATCACTCCTCAAATGTCCAGCTCACATACAAGGAGAAAGGAAAGGTTAGAAAACATGACAGACGAAGGAAACAAGAACAATGACAATGGATCCTGAATGGGGCTAGAAAAAGGATACTGTGTAACTGTGAATTTCCTAGTTTTGATAATTACACCATGATTATATACAGTGCAGCAATAAGAGAAAGGAACCTTTAGGAAGCAGACTCCTGGGAACTCTTCGGACTAGTACTGTACCTTTTTTGTAAGTCTAATGTTAGCAAGACACAAAAAGTTTAATCAATCTTAGAAAAACTTTTCTTTGACAATTAGATTTATATCCAACAGATATTCACTCTGAACTATATTGCTCTATAAAAAGAATCTAGCATTGTTTTTTATTCAAATTTCAAGGTGGACATATTTCATTAGTATCAGTTTATACAAATCACTGAAGTTATCTGGTAGAGAGAAGAGGTTATGTCATATTACCTATACTTTTTCAAATCTGTGACTTTTTTTTACTACCCACATTCAGCACTTGAAGTCTTTGTTGCCTTCTCTTTCATCAACTGCAGTAACAAATGTTAGATCCCACTGGATTTTCTAGCAATATTTCTATACAATATTCACTTCATTAAGCAATTAACTAGTGACCTTAACTTAGCAGGCTATTGCAAACCAAACCTTGATGAAATCAGTCACTGTTGTGATACCTTTCCGTAGTTAGTTACGGGGCAACTGGGAGCTACTAAGTCCTCAAAAATAGTTTACCAGCAGATATAACTATCATCAAAAATAATCAAATCTGAACACTATACGTTTTAATTGAAGGAAAGTGTTTTGCTGACATTAAATACACAGTAACTTCTAACCTGAAAGAAGTATCAACTGGGATTTTTGTAAAGGGATAAAAGGGAAAAAGTATTACTGACCCTGGTAGTCTGGCATATTCACAAAGAAACAGTTCAGAGGGCTGGGAAAATCTTTCAGTGGGTAAAGTCCCTGCTATACTAGCATCCCCGGCACCCATGTATAAAAGGCCAAGTGTGGCTGAGCCCATCTATAACCCTAGCGCTGGGGCTACAGACAGGTAGGTCCCAGGGCTCACTGAACAGCCAGTTCAACAGAAGTGGCAAGTTTAGGCTCAGTGAAAGCCCCTTTCTCAAAAATTTGGTGAAAAGTAAGAGGAAACAACCAACCTGAACTTCTAGCCTACACAAGCACATACAAGTATGCACACACACACACACACACACACACACGCATGCACACACACACACAATTTATAATACTTCAGTCTTGATCTAAAAAAAAAAGTTCTGAAGCAACAAATACCTGCAATGTATTTATAGTCTAAAAATAAAGAATTTGACCCCAGTGAGCAGAAACTAAAACATTTAATCTAGTTTCAGTATGTTTGTCTACTACAAAGTTATGAAATACTAAAATCCCAAACCAAAGCAGCAGCACTCTTGATAAAACCATAAGAAAACCACGCATCTGTAAAAGCTACTATAGGCTTCTTAGACACCTAACTTAGAACTCAAATACTGAAGTCTTTGAATTCTAAGTTAATATCAGTGGCCAAAATGCCCCTCTTCCCTTAAACTAAGTTAAAGAAAATCTGCATTTGCTTCGCAGCTTTTGACTGCTAGGCACCTGTACACACGTGACCCTATTTAACCCTGACAAACTTCCTTTACAAAGGTGGAAACCAAAGCTCTGAAGTAATTTTCTTGCCTTTGGTTAGCAAAATGTTTCTCAACAGCTACCAACCTTTGGGGCTAAATAATGCCTTAAAGGAAGAGGGATGAGGAAAGTGCTAACTTGTGTATAGCACAATGCTCATCAGCATCCTAGGAGTCTACCCACTGAATGCCAGCAGCACTGCGGCAGCTGTGACCACCAGTAATATCTGCAGACATAGCCAAATGTTCTCTGGAGTGTGAAATTACCCCCAGATGAAAGAACCAGAGTGAAAGCCAACTTTCATATTCAATCAACAATACATATGTGCCAGACCCTGCTCAAACTAAGTAAGAGACAACCTAAGGGTCTCTACCACAAGAATACACGTTGAGCCTTGGTCTTCCAACAGAACTGGTATTTGATTTAAAACCTCTCTCCATACACAGCCCCATAAGACTCATAAAAAAAAAAAAAGAAAAAGAAAAGAAAAACAATCACATCTTTCACTGGAGAAGAAAGGAAACTGAAGTTCACACAGGTAGTTTCTAGTTTCACAAGCCAGGTATCAACTCTGGGTAATAGCAGGCCTCACAAGCATTAAGAAAAAGACAGAGAGAAGATTAGTTTACATGACTTTACAAAGTGCAGCACATGCTATTTCTGGCTCTCACGGCATGAAAAGCTTTGCCACCTCTGAGGAAATGTAGCAATGACACTCCGTACAATGAGGAAGGTCTGACTCCCAAAGAAAGCCTGAGCCAAATATTTCTATTCTCACCTATGTAAAAACTCAGATGAAGAAAAGCAAATAATCTACTAAGCAAAAACTAACACAGCCAAGCAAAGTCACTAGAACTATTGTACACTAAGAGGGAAGGGGGATCCATCATTACATATACGAATGAAAAGGCAACATGAAAAGCTAAGTCTCGGGAGCTACAAGTGAAAGGTGATGGGAAAGAGAAAATACAGAACACATTTTAAGTTAACTTTGCCCTAAAACATTACTGCAGTGTTTCTTAGGAAAAATGTTATCCTTCCTGATGGCTGACTGCTGGGGATCTGACCAGCCCAGTCAGAGGCAATGAGCTGCTGAAGACACCACAACGTCCAAAGCCTTCCAGTGTCTCACTTCAGCTGTTCCTTCTGTTTTTCTGTAAAGGACTGAACATGAAACAGCAAACCATTTCCTGCAGCCCAATTCTCCTCGAATAAATACAAATAACTTTCTACAAGGATGTCATCAAGTCATTCTAAGAACGTCATGTTAGATTACTTCATGAGTCCAAGGAACAGGGACATATAACTTAAGGTCAGCACATTTACAAAGTGACCATATGTCAAAACCAAAAGGCTTTACTTAAGCAATTATAATTAACAAGATATAGTAAGTAAGTCCAACTCCTGACTTCTTTAATACCTGTAGCAGAAAAAAAAAGCAAGTAGAGACAAATTAGATGCCAATTACAGCCACCCTGAGATAATGTTCCTGACCCCTGTCAAATCACTAACCTTTTCACATTTCACACTTTTTCTAAATGCATCACAAGTCTGGCCTAAGGAACCTAATTCAACACCATCTGAGTAATTGCTTATATGTTAAAATTTATGTTCTTGTCAACAGCAGCTTAAAGCCAGAAGACAAAGGAAACAGTAAAAATGCATATAAAATGAATAAATGAATAAACCCTAGTCATTAAAATTCATAAAGAATTATATCAACTTAGTCTAAAATGTTAGAGAAATTATTTCTCGTATGAAATTATGGCACTAGCCCGAGAGCTCACTAACCAGTTTTACTTCCTTTTACCAACATTTGTCCTCAGGAAAAGCACAAAGAGCCTTGTCATAATGGATGCCTGAAACTATTAATAAAAGACTATCTTTCAAATAGGTAAATTCAGGACTCTTTTGAACTAATCGTAAGCTATCTTTATGATATTACCTGTAATAAAAGTGCAATTTAAAATTACCCTAACTTATTTTACCAGCAAGATAAAATATTCTTGCCACCTTTAAAACAAAATTCAACCTTGTAAACACACCTGGTTAAGTAAGCTCTCCACGGAGAGCCAGCTCTGGGCCTCAGGAGCATTGTCCTCCAGACAACTATTTTGTTTTATAATGTTTCAATTAACAAAGCTAAATTCTGTTGACATTAACTAGTCAGAATATTAAGACAAACCAGGGCTCAGGAGTTTTATTAGTTCACAGAGTACCTATTTCACAAGCATGAGAACACACACAAATACTAAGATAAATTAATTCAATTGTCAAAGACTTATGTTAGTCTGGTGAGATATCTCAGTGGGTAAAGACACTTGCCAAAAAGTCTGACAACCTAAATTTTAATTTACAGAACCCACAAGATGGAGATCACCAACTCCCAAGTTGTCCTCTAACCTGCACACACATGCTGTAGCCCACGTACACAAATAAATACACAAACACACACACACACACACACACACACACACGTCAAAAAAAGTTCTAAAGGCTAGTGAGTCTACTGCTTACAAACTCTCCAATAGTCTTTAAAATATGCTTTAAAAATGCTTTTAGACACTCTCTTGGTTTCAGGCCTTTTTCAAGTACCAATTAAGAATATCTTAGAGACAATACTGCAAATAAACTGTATTTTTCACATCTAGAGAGTTAAGATACTTTTATAAATTGGAGTAAACTAAAGTGGTTTCTTTTCCTTCTGCTCTTTCCATCCTAGAGTCCCTCCATCTGTCCTAACAAAGTACTTTGAGACATTCCAAGACAATTAACCATTTGAAATTGAGTGATACACTACTTTTAAAAGGATAAATACAAATGACATTTAAAAAAAAAAAGATAGGGGGTTGTTTTCTGTTTCTTTGTTTTTGCAGACAGAGTTTCTCTGTAGCTTTAGAGCCTGTTCTGGAACTCACTCTGTTAAGACAGGCTGTCCTGGAACTCATGGAGAGCCACCTCTGCCTCCTGCGTGCTGGGATTAAAGGTGTGCACCACCACCGCCCAGGGGGTTGTTCTCTAGCTAGATGTAGCATTTCTGAAATCTTGAAGATTATTACATTTCTATTCAAGAACTAAAGATACATTTAAACAGTGTTAAGAAACATTAAACAGCCAGCTCTTTAGAAAAGGCCAAATTTGTTACAAAGACTAAAGTAGTTTAACAGGAAGGAAAAAAATTTATCTACAAAACCCTCCAGCTAGAAATGTCTTCTCTAGTAAGTCATCCTTTAAATTAGCAACAACTATTAAAAAACAAAAAGCTATATATATGTGTGTATCTCAGATTACTAAATGATAGTTATCTTGTTAGTTTAGATTTGTAATAAGCATGCTAAAAGGAGTTTCAAAGGATTAGGACGCAAATTCCCCAAAACTGGTTGTCTAGGACTAATCCTTGAAATTCCAGGAAATTAAGGCTTCAACTGCTCCTACTGACCAGTAGGCAGTATTCGTGAACCATCCAGGAGAAGACTATGGGTAAAAATAGGTCAAGTCCTGACAAAGTTCAAGTGGGCCCTGAGGGAAAAAAGTCTAGAAGAATCAAAATGTAGTGCGGAAGCAAATACCTCTACTGTTGAAGTAAATGGATGAAGCCTTTTCCTCCCAGGATGTGGCCACTGTAAACATGACTGCTAAGAATTCTCTCCGTGCACCTGCTCTAGAGGCCACTATCAGATAACCCACCCATTTCACACCTAGCAGTGTAACTTATCTGAACTGACTGGAAGCATGGCTTCATCACTCAGTAAAGCTTTGTCAACCACTTCCCTGGCTTCACTTAATTACCAGCTCTCCAACATGGCAATATCCCGTTCACAGACAATTAAACTTAGAGGCTGAGAAAGCTCAGCAGTGCCAGATTTGGGGGGATGGGGACCTACCTCTCCCCTACTAGAGAAAATTCCTTAAACCCACCCCACACTGAACTAGTAACTTCATTCTGAGCATTTTGGCCAATATGATTTCCAGTTCCAACAATGAACATTAATGCCAGGTGGCATAATAGTGAACTAGGCTATTCACAATTAACATTTATTGAGTATCTGTTGTATGCCAGAAGCCGTATTGAGCCCTTACAACAACCTCATAGGTAGCTACCATTACCCTCATTTTTATACATGAAGAAACCAGAGCACGGAAAACATTGCTAATTTGCATAAGGGCAAATAATGTGAAAATGCAGTATTGACAGTAAGATGCCTCGTTCTGCAAGCCATGCTCTTAAATTCCAACATTTCCCTCCCCCAAGAGATTGTCTGCAGTGTTCTTACACATCATCTCAACTTTGTGAGCTGCACATTTTCAATCCCAATTTATGGATGAAACTCAGCAAGGTGAAATGCTTTACCTAAAGCCATACAATTTTGCATTAGGGCAAGAATTTAATATTTTGGAGCCACACTTCTTTCTGAGCTGTTAATAATCAGATCAGGAGAGAGTACAAACTATAAAAGGGAAAGAAATACAAATCTATTTTAGGACAGTCAATTGCTTTGGAAGATTCTAGGCTATCTTTAAGTTTTTTTTAAAAAAATAGTTAAATAGGAAAAAAACATGCTGACCTATTAAGAGATTAACAAAAATAGTCTCTTAATGGTCAAAAATAATTGGGCAGAAAACCTGTCAAGTTTTAAGACAATATAATCTTTTACTATGAAGCCACATCATTCTTGGACGGCCATAAAACAGACACAGTCCTATATAACAACCGCCCCTTCCACCTCACAGATGAGGGAGAGCTCCATTACTCAGGCTCTGATTCCTAGGACACCAAGAAAGAAAACCAACAGCCAAATATCCACCTACTCCAGGCTACCCCACTAATCTGGTAACATTCTGAAAATAGCTCACAGATGTACACTAACGTTGAGATGTTACAGAGATTTCTAAATAGAAACCACTACATGAATGGACTTAATACTGTCTTATGAAAAATGATCTGCCTTTCTTAAATCTACAAAAGACAAGAGGAAAGGGGCTTAGGAAAACAATTTTCCATGCCACCAGGAAAAAACACAACTGCTTTCTAGAAGACCCAATTAGCCTAAGTCCTCTGCAGTTCCACACTTCGGTATGTCAGAAAATGCCTTCCACCAATTATCCATCTAGAATGAAACTGGGCAAGACCACCACCCTGTCGTTACTTTTCCTACATATGTCACAGTTCTCCAATAGCACAGCAGATTACCACATCCACAAGAAACACCTATTTTAAAATTCCAAGTCCTACTTAGCCAATCAAGCTTACATCCTCAACAATGGAAAACATCAGCTTAGCTGCAGCTCCTGGGTAACAGATAAAGATTTTAAAACCAAAAGAATCAGGGAAGAGGGGGAAAAAAGCAACCATTTGTCCAGTATCTTTTTTAGCATCTTAGAGCCCAGTCAAAAAAGAAGGGTTGAAAAAAAAAAGATGATCACACACAAGCCAGAAATCGGTTCAAACAATAAGCATGGTCGGTTCAAGAGGGAAGAAAAAGCATTTATTCAATTATTCACTAATTTTTAAAACAGCAGTGCTATATATGAAAAACATTATTTTAATGAAGCCAAAGTAGTTGAGTAACATGCAACAACCGAACGCGTCCAAATGCAATGTGTAATAGGGACAAACAGGTTCCACTGTCAGCCTCCGAAAGATGTTTTGAAATAGGGAGTAACTTTAAGAAGGGAAACTGTCTCGAAAGATTTCATTAAACTCAAGGGTATGTTTTCTGAGGAGCTTTTTTTCTATGATTTTTTAAAAAAAAAAAAAAAAAAAAAAACCTGTTTTTTTTTCAAAACCAGAATTTATTTTTAAAAATCTTTTTATAACTGAACTCAATCGCACATCTTTAACAAAGCTTGCTATGTAAATATACAGAGATAGGATCCATTGCCTTCTCTTCCCATTCCCACTTCTCATCCGCTGGTTCCTTTCAAACAGCCGTAAGGACGTGCACAGATGCTATCGCAAATGAAAACTTCCGTTCCATTCCCGATACTAAAGAAAATAATTTCCCAGAGAAGCAGAATCAAGCTGTCACCCGCAGAACACTAATCCCAGCAATGCCCATGTTACCAAAATAAAAGCTAAATGCCCTTAGGGAAGCAATCCTCAGACATTTCGCATGCAAAGGGGGGGGGGGGATCAAATAAAATCATGAAAATAAAAAGGTGGAAAAAGACAACTTAAAAAGCAAACCACCACACCCTCAACTCTGCTCTGCAAACCCATCTGCCGGGGCCTTTACCTTCATTTTCCATCGAAACTGCACTCGGGTTGATGGCTACAAAGTCTTTAGTGTCAGCAACGGCCACACTGGGAATAGAGAGAAGAGGAGGACAAGGAAGAGAAGACCCCGGAATCCCAGGCTGTCACCCCCGCTCCCGGCCACGCGTCCCACGGCTGCTCCCACCACCCCTAGCAGCAGCATCTGCAAGAGAAACCAGGAGAAGCGGAGCTGAAGAGAGGGGAGAGGAGCAGGGCGACCCCCCACCCAGCCGCCACCTCCCTAGCCCACCCCCTGCGCCGCCCGCAGCGCCAGCGCCTCCCACCAGCCGGGCGGCGCCCGAGAGGCGCCCTACGGACAGACAGCAGTCCCCCGGACGCCCCCTTCCCTCCGGTCCTGGAAGTTTCTGGAAATAGGGGCAGGAGTGGCTACCCGGAATCCTCCCCGACACCCCAGACGCCCACCCCGCCTCCAGGCTGCGAGGACTCACTCGCGGGGCTGCGGGGGGCGCCCCACGCGCCTCGGGCGAACGGGCACTGCTGGCGGCGCGGGCAGCGCCACACACGGAGCCCAGTCGCGCGTCCGGAGGAAAACGGAGATCGAGCAGGACAGCGGGCGGGGAGGGAGGGGAGAGGAGGAGCGGCGAGGGGCCGTCAAGCTCGGCCCGTCGGCTCCGCGCGCGGCGCGCGTCTCCGCGCACGGCCGAGCAGCTCTGCTCCCGCCTCCGCCTCCTGCGCTCCGCCCCTCCCCGCCGCCTGCCGCCCGGCGCGCCCGGCACTCCCCGGCCCGCCGCCCACCGAGCTTTGTCGCTACCACTTCCGCCGGGAGAAGCGCGCGCGCAGGCGCACTCGGGCTCTCTGCGCGGGTGAGCGGAAGTGCAGTGAGGCCGAGCCTGCGGGCCGTAATGGACTGGACGTTGTCTGGGAACGGGGAGGCTTTGTGGGAGAGCGCGTGGGATCCGCGACTCTTCGGGAGCTCTTGGGATGGTGTCTGCCCGCTTTCTACACACCCACCGTGTGCAAGGGGCGGAAGCACGCCCATCCCGGTCTCCCTCTGGCCACACATCCCCTCGAGTCGGCCGGGGATCGAGACATAGGGACAGACACAGTCATTCATGGCCGTGTCCCAGAGTCACCTGGACACTCTAAACACAGTCCTGGAAGTCTCTCCTGTCCCGCGGCCGTCACAATCTCCTCGGACGACGCAGTGAGAAGCTGATGTTCCTTTCGGCGGCCTCCCACGCGTCGTACCCTCCCGTGCAAACACCATCTCTGGCTGCTTCTCTGATCTTGCGAGGGCCAGTAATCATGGAGCCAGTTTCCAAAAATTCTGTCCTGGTCAGGAGTGTGCTCCGAGGCCCGTGTGTCATGAAAGGGGACGGTTCAGAGTGACAGCTCACTGAAGGACTCCTGGCCTTTTTCATTGAGTGTATGCAACCAGAATAGCTAGACTAGCAACTAGCCCTACCATCGAAGCTGAAGAACCGGTATTACATTAACCGCTATCATTTTCCAAGTCAGCCATACACTTAGCACCACACACAAACCCCTAGTAAGTGATTTTTAATGAGAAATTGCTAAACTTGATGAGCACAGGTAGCAATTGAACCAATATCTCACCTAAATCCACTAGAGGGCAGAACTACACCTGTGGCCAGCTCTTGAGCATCCTAGGAAGACACCCCTCACCCTCGCCCCCACTCTGCTCCAAAATAAATAAATAAATAAACCCTACATGTTAAGGTATTTGTGTTCCATCACTAAACAACCATTACAAAGTTCCTCTTTTATATAGGGGCCTATAACATGCTTCCCTACCACACGCTCAATATAGTGAAACAAGTTCTCTGTCTTCCTGTGTTACAGGCCTGGTAAGTTAAGCTAAATTTGGGATCAGAAACTCTGGAAAGTTTTGAGGTTGACATACACACACCACTTTAATTTTGAAAAATGACCTTTTTCTGGGTGTAGTGTTTCATGCCACTGTTAGGAGACAGAAGCAGAGGATGGCCACAAATTAGAGGCCAGACTAATCTAGAAAAGAAAGAAAAAAAGAAAGAAAGAGAGAGAGAGAGAGAGAGAGAGAGAGAAAGAAAGGAGGGAGGGAGGGACAAACAAACTTATGCCCTGGTGATGCATGCAGCCCTTATATGGCGGCTCTGTTGAACTTGTCCATATTGGATTTCATGGGCTCAGTTGATGAGGACAATGGACCAGGTCTCTTCCTCAAGAGAAGCTAATCTAGAAATCTATAATAATTCTTATTATCTCCACTTTGGTTTGTATGCTTATTTATGTTTGTATGTCCAGTGGCATAAGCTTGTGGTTTCTATAGTAAATGTGTTGTCTTATGCTCAGTTTTAAAATCAGTTTGTAACAGTTATTAGTATTTAACAGAACCTTAATGGTACAACAATCATAATTAACAAACCATGTTTGTAACGTAGATTACATGATATAAGCACTTAAATTCATATAAAGACTTATGGAAAAAAATCTTTTTTTTTTTGTCAACTTGACACAGCTAGTGTCACCTGGTAAGATGGGACCTCAGCTGATAAAATGCTCCCATCAGGATGCCCTATAGGCAAGTCTGTGGGACATGTCTTAACTGATTGATGAGGGAGTGCCACCCATGGGCAGATGGTCCTGGGTAGTGTAAAATCGCAAACTGAGTGAGCCATGAGAAGCAAGCCAGTAAGCAGTGTTCCTTCATGGGCTCTGCTTCAGCTCCTGCCTCCAGGTTCCAGCCTTGGCTTCCCTCAGTAATGAGCTGTGATTGGGAAGTGTAAGCCAAATTAACCCTTTCCTCCCTGAGTTGCTTTTGGTCAGTGTCTTATACAGGCAATAGAAAAGCAAATTAGGACATATGTATTGTTAGCTATTGGACTAATTAACTGAAACTGTGTGTACGTGTGTGTGTGTTGCTTGAGAGGGAGCATAGGGTTGCATGCACTGCTGTGCAGGTGCCTTAGCACTGAGCTACTTTTCCATATCCACACCTAAAACATTTTATCCGGAGCAGCTCTTTCAGCATTTCCTCTTGTACCCTGAACATTCGCTTAATACTGAATGCATAATTACCCCGAAGTTTTTACAGACAGTACTTTACACTAAAGTTTTAATAAACTGTGAAAGCCATTATCCTGTTGCTAAGGGAAAAAAATGGTTAAGGCTAATACCACCACAGAATTGTTATATATTTCAGTCTTTGACTCACTTCCAGTCACCTCTCAAATGCTTAGACTTGGAGACAGCCAAGAAATAATTGGTTCAACTTTTTAGCTTATCCTTGAGTTTCATCAGTGTATCTCTAAAGAATGGTTTCTCTACTCTGTACAAATCATTACCCCCATGCTAGTCAACATCAGTAACATCAACTTCTACTCCTTATGATTGAAAGTTAGCTTTTATTATGCATATGCATATATTTATATATTAAAGCTTTAATACCATTAAAGTCACCGACTTCAGAAATGCTTCCCCATTTCCTCCTCAAAGCATGCTGGACCCTTCTGTGCGGTGTTGTATAGCCATTCCCACCTCAGCATGTGTTAAAGGGACAAACACACAGTGAACTGTAAATATAAAATACATGCACATATATAAGACTCTTTTTCATCTTATATAATGAAACTGTTGGCGGAACTGTAAAGCAAGTGAAGATAATATGTAAAGTACAAGCATTGCCAGGGTGTAAGCTTGGTACATCAAAAACAAGCAGCCTAGCAATAATGAGACTGATGGCAATGAAATATAATATGTCCAAGTTTCCTTGCAGTTAACTGTTGTGGAATGTTACTTTAACTATGTAAAGGTGTGTTACATTTGTTTATGCTGCATTTGCTTAACTATGTAAAGAAAAACAGGTTAAATTAAGTTAAAAGAGCTAGTGGGCTAAGCATAAGATAAGGCCAAGCATTCATAACTAATAAGAAGTCTCTGTGTCATGGCTTGTGATTTGGTGGAAGCAGAAAGAAAGCCTGCTTCAGTCAACCCCCAAAAGTTCCCTTAGACATCAAACGCCTAAAACTTGAGTTTTGCTCTTTTTGTTTTGAATATTTAACCGACAAAATTAAATGCACTTTGTGCAAAAGGAGTTACAGGAGCGGAGGATGTTCCTTAGTGGTGAGGCACTTTGGTTCAAACGTCAGCACCACCAAGAAAGAGAGAACGTGGGATGAGAAGAGGAAGAAAAGTGGTCCCATGAGAGATAAGGGGATAACTGTAGGCTTCTTTGCAAGAGTGGGGATGAATGGACAGGAGGCTCCAGTGTTATTCATACTGTGCCTTCTTCTACACAGTGTATGAGCCACCTTGTTTCTAATATTAAATTAGAATCAAAATTGAACATTTAAAAGTCTATGAAGACAAAACACATTTTATAAGTTAGCCTAGTTCAACTAATGTTTTTACGCAAAAAAAGGACATTCAACATGTCAGTATGACAGCTGCCATTTATATAAATCCATATGATAAAGGAATATGGATTTTAAAACCTAAAAAAGTTACTTTTAAATCTTCCTTCAATTGATGTCTTCTTTTAAACTTTAACATATCTGAACTAAAGCATCAAAATTTAATAGTTCACCTACTTCCTAGGAAAAATAAAGGGACAAAGGTATGTGCCCTGAAGTTCACTATCCCATACAGATGGTCTAAAAACTTACTGAGCATTTTTATGCATATGTATGTATGCTCGTGTGTGTGTGTGTCTCTGTGTGTCTGTGTCTGTGTAGAAGCCAACCTTGAATACCATCCTTAGAAACACCCTTCCCCTTTTTGAGATAAGTCTATAATGGACCTGAGACTACCCAGGTATCCTCCCATTTCTGCCTCCCTAGTGCTGGAATTATAGGCACATGCCACTGTGCTCAGTTGTAGATGGAACTCAGTGCATTTTCACACTTGCATGTGACAAGTGTGAAAGCATATTATTGACAGAGCTATCTTCCCAAAGTTGAACATTTTTCTAAAAGATACAAAAACACAAGCCTTTATGTAAGTTAACCTATTCCAACTATACAACAAAATTTTCTTATACAATAAAGGGCATGTGAAGTGTCAAGTAGGAGGAAATGGGGTCACTGCAAAGAATGTCATATGAAATCAGTATCCAGCAGCTGCCTGCCAGAATCACTATAAATCTGCTTGATACCAAGTTTTTGCAGAGCTACAGTAGAAGTTGAAAGCAAGAAATAAAATGTTGAAGGGATCAAATACAAGTTACCTGTGCTTGGTTAGTTTAATTGTACACAGATCCCTACATACTAGGCAAATATTTTTATCTCCCACAGAATTCCATAGCCTCATTCACATTTAATGGCATTCAAAATGTGAAACATTAGATGAGTCTGAGAAGATGCCAGGGAACTTTAAAGTATACTTTTAATCTTTATCTTCAAAGTTTGTGCTGAGTTTAACTTTCCAGTCTACAGATCTGAACCTAGTGGTACTTGGAATTGCTACTATATATTGCCAGTCTTCAGATTGGAGATGAACATGCCAAAGGGTGCAGATGAAGATAAGAAAAGAAAAAGTAAAATAAGATGAATGTGAGTAACCACCCAAGAGTCAACTCAAGACCTCACTATTTCCATATAAAATAGACACACAGTATCCTAAGTTCTGTAAACCTTAAGATTTGTTGTGAAATGTAAATGCATCCACTTCAAAAGATACCATCCTCTGAACTGGTGAAGTAGCTCACTGGTAGGTCTGAGACTAGCCTGCACCAAGTTCTAGCTTAATCACTAGCCCTTAATAAAGGAAAAGATGAGAGGAAATACCTTTCTATCTCATTTTCAAACTTGCATAATTCATCTCCATCTCTAAAACATTTGAATGTAATATATACAAATATAATAATATTATTATAATTTATATATTGCTACAATATAAAAATATAATACTATTTACAATAAATATAATATAAATATATTTATATTGAAATATGTAAGTATATATGAGAAGATTTGTTGAATAAATGCTAATCTGAAAGATTGCCATTGTAAGTATTTATTGAGGAATAAATAAAGGTCATCCCACCTTGGACTTTGCTACTGAGCTTTGCTGTAGAGCAACAGATGGGGTGGGGGAAGAATTTAAGGTGTTTTCAAAATGTAACAATGTAACATTCTTCTCCAGTTAAATAGGACTACCTAATCCAAGCAGGAGTAAATCCTGAACAGTATCAAGCCCTGGCCCAAAACAGAGGAAATGATACCAGGGTTTGAATGCAAGTAACCACCTGGAATTAGAAGCTACCAATGCTGAGGTGCCCGCTTCCTTGCACATTGGAAATTTCCACTTCACCCTTGCTTTGGATTTTAATGGCATGCCTGGCAAACTCCAGCACAAGTTTCAGCCTTAGCTTAGGGATCAAGGAACATTCTCTTCATCCCTGAACAATCCAGGGATGAAGACGCTGTTCAGAAACAACAGGCTGCCAGACACACACCTTTAATCCCAGCACTTGGGAGGCTGAGTCAGGCGGATCTCTGTGAGTTTGAGGCCAGCCTGATCTACACAGCTGAGTTCCAGGACAGCTAGGGCTGTTATGTTGAGAAACCCTGTTTCAAAAAACCAAAAACCAAAAACAAAAACCAAGCCATGGGCCTTAGAGGAGCCAAAGAAGTTTTAAAACCACTGGTGAGTATCTTTTACTTGAAGCTTTGCTGGTAGCTTTGCTGTTGGATATTTGTACACTGTGTGAAGAGGTGTTACCGTGATTGATGTAATAAAAAGCTGAACAGCCAATAGCTAGGCAGGAGATATAGGCAGGATTTCCAGGGAGAAAGGAAAAGGAGAAGGAATCTAGGCACACAGGAGACGCCAGGAGACACGGAGAAGAAACAGGGGGTGTAAGATGGAAGAGAGGTAACACCACGTGACAGAATGTAGATTAATATAAATGGATTCATTTAAGTTATAAGAGCTAATTAGGAACAAGTCTAAGCTATAGGCCAAGCTTCCAAAATTAATAAAAAGTCTCCATGTCTATATTTGTGAGCTGACAGCCTAAAGAAATATCATATAGGAAACATTTCAGGCTCTTTATCCTGCTGAGTTCTGGTCTGAGAACTTTGTGAAAGGTGTTTCCTCATACCTCCAAAATGGCACATTTTCTATTTTGACGTTTTCTACTCCAATTAGAAGTCAGTATATGTTTTTTTCTTTCCTGTCTGAACTTGCCCTGTGTCCTTCCTTTCCCCTACAGAAATCATTTCTCTCTACTGTGTTTCTCATTGTGAAAATAAATGAGAAAAGGGGCCGTTATGATAATAAAGTTGAAGGGGAGATACTCAAGACAGAAAATAGCCTGAGGCTTATGAGTATTCTGAAGTTTAGCCCAAATCAGTCATGCAAGCAGACTGTTACAGCCAGTAAACAAGCTACACAAAATATGGACCCCATATCAGAGAGACGGTCAACAAGATAGTTGATTTAGAAGGAGCAATTATAATTTGGCAAAAAGGCTTGGGAGAAAGAAGGGAGAAACACAAATCCAAAATTGGCAGGGAAGCGTTTGTGCAACACAAGCAAATTGTCAAGACCTTTAGACTAGAAAGTTCTTTGCTACAATTATGTGGAAAACCAGAAGCGTTTACAATCTGCCTTCAGGTAACTTTATTTTTGGTTTTTGGTTCTAAGAGTCAAGGCCTGAACATACCCTTGTCATGGGACTTCATTCAGCCAACAGCTTTTGGGGTACCAGCCCTAGGGCATCATCTGAGGTGCCACTTGCGGACTCATAAGTGGGAAGAAGCAGCATGCTCACTCTCTTGTTCTGGCTCTTGCTTAGTGTGAGGGGAGACCCAGGATGGCAGAGAGACAACAGTGCAGGATCACTGGAGGCTTCAGCCTTTTCTCTGTATTTGCAAGTCTGTCCCTTTTCATTGCAACCCCTTAATAAATCGACTTCTTTTACCTCAGAGTGTGTTTATGCTACATATCCTATATTAGAAGACATTAAAATATAATTTAATGTTACTATTGGGATGAAATGGGGAATTGCAGGTGGCAGGGTGGTAGAGATATTTGTACAACCTGGGAACAAGCTGAAGTACAAATCTGGACCTATTTCAAACATCCAGACCCAAAACTTTTCCAAGAAACTGATACAAGAACCACTGGGATTATTGGCGTCATAAACGGAAGTGTTGCTATCTAAAAGAGTTTAACAAACTAGAAATGGCACCATGCCCTTTGGAGGGTAGGGAGCAAAGAGATCTCAGTGTTGTATTCCAAGTGGTAAAGTATGTACTGTATGAACATTCTGAGTGACCCTCAAATACCCGCACCCTTCCAGGTCTCTCAGTGCGACCCTGCTAGCAGCATCATCAGCGCTACCTGTGATCTCCACAGAAATGTGCCCTCTCAGATCTTCCTGGAACCAATGGATACAGAAGTCTCAGGGTGGATTGTGTGATGCGAATGCTTGACCATCTTAGCATCACTCTTTCCACACATCTCCAGTGACAAGGGAACAGCGAGGGTGCAAAGCAGTGACGGGAAGAAACCAGCTCTCTTTTTTTTTTTTTTTTTTTAAGAATTCAACATATTTTTACATCATTAAGCAAATATTTCACAGCATAAAATAATGTAACCACATCTTTAACTAATATTCTACAATAGGTTACAATACTCAGAATGTTTTTTCCCATCTGTTTTTTTTTTCATCAAGTTCCATCCATTTGCTTGAAAATTTCATGATTTTTTTTTGTTTTTTTTTTTATTTTATTTTTTTTTTATTTTTTTTTTCCATACATTGTTTTGTTTTATTTTTTCCATTCAAGAACATAATTAAAGATAAAAAAAAAATTTTTTCCTTTCTTCCCCTTCTCCCGGTCCCCTCCCACTACCCCCCACCCCTCCTCC
>PVIU01023696.1:0-26940 GCA_004026605.1 Ondatra zibethicus | reverse complement strand
TAGCGGGAGGGGACCGGGAGAAGGGGAAGAAAGGAAAAAATGTTATTTCTTTAATTATGTTTTTGAATGGAAAAAAATAAAACAATGTAAAAAAATAATAAAAAAAGAGGAAAAACAACAACAACAACAACAAACAACCAAATCAAACCAAAAATAAAAATAAAAAAAGAAAAGATGGCTTTTCAACTCTATTGCTAATATAGTATTCGTACATGGTAGATACACATTATGTAATTGCCAACTAAGCAAATAATAATATTCAGCATTAAACAGAGTAAAAATCAGCAAAATTGATATGCCTTTTCATTTTATTTTAATGGAATGAATATTCAATACCTTACATGGTTTTATAATTTCATCAGTTATGACCACATTGTTAAACATTTCATACCATTATGTTCTCATTTTATTCACATTTGATGGTATTCTAAACTTTTTGAAAATACATTACTATCATTTCAAGGAAAGAGAAATCATTGAACTTTTTTCCATATGTGTGAATGCCTAGCTACATCTGTGTTGTTTGGAACTGCTTCAAAAGATAATAGAATATTATCATAGTCTGCCACAGTCAAATGCATCTATAACAGTGTGTCTTCTGCTAATCATTTGACATGCCCTCAAACTTACAGAAATTCTGCTTCTCTGAAGCTTGAGGCAACAGCTTTGTGTATATCACAGAGTTCAGAGAGCCGCTCCCATTCTTTTCAGATGAAACACAGAGTGCTTCTGCATATTTATAGGCCTTGATGCATTCCTTATTTTCTTTACATACCTTTGGCCTATGATCTTTTTATATATGAAAAGAACAGCATGGTCCCAACTTTAAAACTGAAATATTCACTAATCTATGGTTATTCATGTAATATCACCCATGCTGTTGAAAAATTCAAATTACTTTTCAATATATTCCATTTTAAAGGGACTTCATTTAGTTTTTTTTCAATGGTTTCCTCCAGTGCAGTTCCAACCCTGCATTATTCATATGCAACCACTTGAATTGCTTTGAGTTCATGCAGCACAGATATAAATCATAGGCCTATTTTCTCTAGAGGACTTCAGGCTTAAGCTTGGCAACATGTTATAAATTGAAAACTATCTTCAATTAAGGTGATTTGTTTGCTTCAAAAATTAACTATCTTATCTTGTCATTGCAGAAAACGAAGACTTCAGCTGCATTCCACATAGATGAACACCTTTAGAAATGTTTTTAAATATAATCTCTCAATATATATTTTAATTTACCATTTCACTTGCTCTTATTTGTGAATAGACCCTATCTGTAAACGTACAAACACAGCTTTTCACAAATTGTTATCCATTTTGACTTTTGAAAAGTTTCATTGTTGACAACCTGTAAGAACACTGGGTTCTCTGTATTCAAGGTCATTCACTTATGTAGGTAAGAAAACAGAGGAGAAAACAGAAATGAAGGGAAATGCCAGTAAAACTACATACAAGATTCAATATAGATATTACTGTAAAAGTCGAATTTTATGATCGATGTTATTGAATGTGTATCAGGAAATCCTACAGTTTCATTTTCCAGTAAAATCAATGGGATGACATCCCCTCAAATTTATATTAAAGATACCTTTCATGTTCCTTTCTCTTATCACGAAAGTTAATTCTCACAGAGGAGGCTTTCTTGTCAGTTCTACAGGTCTAGCCTATGGACCACTCCTGAGTCTGAAGTGAATGGTTTCTTCAGCAATAAGGATTTCACTCCTACCACTGAGGGCAAGCAATAGCAAAAAAAAAAAAAAAAAAAAAAAAAAAAAAAAAAAAAAAAAAAAAAAAAAAAAAAAAAAAAAAAAAAAAAAAAAAAAAAAAAAAAAAAAAAAAAAAAAAAAAAAAAAAAAAAAAAAAAAAAAAAAAAAAAAAAAAAAAAAAAGAAAAAAGAAAAAAGAAAAACAAAAACACCAATAGCAATAGCAACATTAGCAAAGGCCTGTAATGTTTTGGGACTCTCTTGGACAGCCCTGAACAACAACTCAAAAGAAGAAATTATCATGCCTGATGATTTTTTTTAAGAAAGTCTTTTGCTCTTTGAGGGAATATTGTCATCTCAGATGGGAAATTTTCATTTATTGTGTTTATGTATAATTATGTACCAACTTAAATATATTATTGGTAATTTTAGGTAGATAGTTAATAGCACAGTTTCTTATGATTCTTTTCATCTCTCTTTACTGTGATTTTAGTTTCCTCCCTCGTTTTATTGAACTTATTTTTTAATCATGAATTAGAGCCCCTTCCTTTTTCCCATTTCCTCCATCACTTCATTTTTAACCTACTGCAACCCTCTTTGTTACTTCACCAACACCTCATTCTAGAAATGGCTGCCTTTTCTTTCATGCTTTCTGAGCTGACTTCAGGATATATACTGACCTCTGAATATTTGAGTTAGGAGCCTCATCTGAGAGAGAACATGTGATATTTGTTCTATAAGCCCATGTCACCTGATTAAATATATGATACATTTACCTGAAAATTTTGTTCTCTGTTCCATAATTTATATATATGTATATATATATAGTTTAAAAAATGAGTTGTTTTCTGTCAATAGAGCATCAGTAAACATGTATATGTGAAAAGTTTGCTGGGTTCTTTGACCGTATGTCAAGTATCTGGGTTATATTGGAGATTTATATTTTGTTGAGAGTTTTCAACATTAATTTCCAGAAAGAATAGGCCAGTTTGAAATCCCACTAACAGTAATGAGTGTTCCCTTTCTTCCAGCATCCCTTTCAGCATGCTTCCCAAGAAGAATAGTGACAAAATCCTGCTCATCACTTGTTGCACACAACAAATATAGCACAATAGGCCTTTGGATGCAGCTGCCGCACATACCAGGACAGTAAATAACAATTCTGTAACTGACTTAAAACCCTTTCAATAATAGACAAGTCATGTTTGGTATTAAGAAATTCCAGCCACTTTCTTAAACAAGTGTAATCTTTAACTATATTAAAAATATTTGTTCTGATACTTGCTGATAACTGTAGTCCTCAGCACTCATCAAGGAAACTTCTCTTAGCGACAGATGGATTTCATTAAGAAAAGTCTCCTTCTCTCTCTCTTTCTCTCTCTCTTTCTCTTTCACACACACGCACACACACACACACACACACACACACACACACACACACACACATATATAAATTGTGGATCCCAGAATTATTAATTTCAGAAGCTACAGCTGTAAAGTCTAAACAATATGACAACCTAAGCAGGAGGTGAACGAGAACAATAACATTCCAATGAAGAAAGCTCAGAAAGCCTAAGCACTACACAAATCTACAAGCAACTAAGTGATGCTGAAAGCTGTAGAAATAGTCTTCCAGGGAGGGGCATACCAACTAGCTATCAAATATCAAAAGGTCATCTCTGAAAACATAAAAGCAATTATACAAACTGAACAAGTCAGTTACAGAAATAACTATACTTAGATTTGTGTATGTGTGTATATATATGTATATATGCATGTATAATAATTAATGAGAAAAGATTATGAAAGAGAACAAGGTGAGGGAGTAAATAGGAAAATGTGTGGGGAGAAATGGAGAATGGAGAAAATTTGAGGATAGAGAAATAATGTAATTATGTAATACTCTCAAAAATAAATAAAACAAGGTAGGTGTGAGTAAATAACATTTACTTATTTAAGAATATGTATATATACATATGTACATGTACATATACATGCATGCATGTAACAACAATTATTGACTAAAATAAGCCACAAATTAAAAGAGAATAAGAAGGGATATATGGGATTGTTTGTAGTGCAGAAAGGATATGTGAAATTGATGTAACAATACTATAATATAAATAAATATATGCATACAAATGAATAAATGTACACAATACAGCTTGTATTTTAGAATAAGTGTAAATCATACTTGACACTCTGGATTGGTAGTTTCACTTGCCATCTAGATAAGAAGAGACTGAAGGTTCTTGAAAATTATTTGCAAAAATTGTATTTGTCTACTGTCAATTACCTGATATCTCCTTGGGAAACAATGCAGTAATTCCTCTCATGTCTGAAGGCTTGCAGGACATACAGGGACTAAACGGTTTCTTCATCACATAATCAAGTGGGATTTACTCAAGAAATACAAAGACAACTGAACACATCATTAATCAATACACACACATTAGAGTGAAGAAGAGGCTGGTTATTACTAGCTGAGGCATAAACTGATAGTCTTATGAAAAGGAGTTATTAATCTCAGGGGAATATATTAACTATACTTAGTGTCACAACCTAACTCTTTAAACATCTAAATGGTATGCACAGAGATGGGAAATAGGTTGGTTTTTGATTCCTTATACATATTTGCCATTACGAGCTTGGTCACATAGAAACTTCTTTTCCCCTTCAATTCCTTGTGCTTGAGATTTCTGAGTAAATTAGTCAACCACTGCAAAACTTCAAAGGTAGGCAGTAGACTGGTTTCAAATATTGGAAAGATACTATAACTGAGACAGAGGATTAGATGTACCAGCCAAGAGCTCTTGATGCTCTTATAGAGGATACAGGTTCAGTTTCTATCTCCCCAGAGTGATTGAAAACTAGATATAGCAGCAGTTCAAGGGGATCATGAACCTTCTTTTAGATAGCAAAGGCAAAATGCATACATGTAATGAAATATATACATGTGAACAAAACTGCAAAACATGTGAAATAAAAATAAATAACTCTTTCTGATACATGAAATAACTGGTTCTGGGTATTTGGCAGTGTTTCTAGTACCAGGCATATGTTCCCTCTTACTGAGTGAGTCCTTTCAGTGGAGGATTGCTAGCCCAGGTGGTAAAATCTCATTTACTCTCTCTATATATGTATATTTATATACCAACTTTCATGTAATTTTAGATTTAGTTTTATTCCCTGTGACTTTTTCTGAATTCTTACTTTTACCCTCATCCCTCTTGTATTTATCTCCCTCTCTGACCCTAATTATAACAGACCATTTAATCATTTTCTTCATCGGATCACTTTCCCCTGTTTTTCTGCTCTCTGTTGTTTCTGTGATAGCTCACTTCTACAATGGTTCCTTTTTAAGTTCCTGGGTTCTGCAGCTATCTCAAGATGCATATTCATATCTGGAGACGTGGAGTTAGGAGCCTCACATAAAAAGAATATGCATCATTTGTCTTTCTGGGTCTGGGTTACTTTCCTCAATATGATCTTTGCTAGCTGCACATTAACCTATAAATTTCAAATTTTGTTATAGCTAAAATGTTATTCATAACATTTGAGCACCACAGTTTCATTATCTATTCATCAGTTGTAGGACGCTTAGGGTGTTTCGATTTCCTAACTACTATGAAGAAAGATCATGACTGAGCAAGTATCTGTGGAATAGGAAGTTGAATCCATTGAGCATATGTCAATGAATAATATATCTGTATTTTATAGAATTATTTATAGCCATTTGAGAATATTTACATATGTGTATACACATTTAAATATATTATGTGATTTATTTGTATAAGTACATTTATAGTTTTATGTAAACAGAGACTGCACTTACGTTTCCCAGTCACCCAGACCAAAATAATCACACAGAAACTCTATTAATTAAAACACTGTTTGGCCTATTAGTTGAGGCTTCTTATTAACTAACTCCTACATCTTAATTTAATCCATTTGTATTATTTTAGATTTTACCATGAGGCTTGTGGTTTGTTCCCTCTTGCTTCTTAGGAGGCTTCATGATGTCTCTCAGCCTCTACCTTATTTCCTCCTTGTTCTCTGTTTGGATTTCCTGCCTTGCTATTCAGTATCCTGCCATAGGCAGAAGCAGCATCTTTGTTAACCATTGGTGGTAAAACAAATTCTTAGCATATAGAGGGGAGTCACACATCATCTTCCCTTTTCTGTCTAAATAAAACAAAAAGATTAACTTTAACTTAGTATAATTACACATAACAAAACAGATATCAGGCAAGAATTATAGTTACAATATTTCTTTGTGAGTCGAAACTTTAATATCTAGTTTATATTTTATCATAACTAAGGAAAACTATAATTATAATATCTATAATTATCTAATAATTATAAGAATATATAATTATATAATTATAGATAACTATAATTATCTAGTGTTTAACTCCATTAAAGACACCAGAAGACTACAATATTATCTAAGTAAACAGGAAGTACATTGTAAGCAACTTCAAAAACTCTAGAATTGACAAAGACATCTTACTGCCTGGACAATCACCCAAAGTTCTTTTGTCATGTTGGGACCTCCGTCTTCAGCCCACAGGCCCGTGGTATCTGGCAGGCTTTTCCATTAAATAGGAAATTTGAAAGACTGTTTTGCCTATATTTGCACTTTGTCAGTCACTTTTTTCTGTGTTTTGCAGAATGTCTGGTAGTTTCTTCTGTGAAGCAGGAATAAAGAAAAAACATTCTGTTTTCTAGAAAGTTTAGCAGTCACTTTTTTGTGGGTCCTGCATGCCCTGTTCATATGGCATATCGTCAAGCAATGCAGGCAAGAGTAGTTTCTTTCTCAAATGTCTAGTCTTGTCACCTTGAAGGCAAACTTCATAATGATTTTTTTTCAGTGCCCATAAGCACTCTAAAGTAATTGGTGCTGCCAGAAGCAGACATGTCTCACTTTTGAGAAAAGTATAAGTTCTTAAAACATTTTAATGTTATATTCTGTAGGTCTTTAAAGTGCTGAAGAGGATCTAACTGAAATATATCTCTGTATATCTACAAAACCTAACTAACATAATTAAAAGTTTGATTATTACAGGTGGCTAGCTATTAATCTGTATTTCTTAGCTATGCACAATATTTTAAAGGAGCTGCATAAACACAACACCTTAAACAAGAGCAGAAATACATATACACAGTGTAACAAAATAGACCTTAAATTTTTATCAACTGCCAAGACCCATACCAATGCAAGGATTTAATCTCTGTATCATAACTCCTATTTTTTTAAGAAATTTACTGTGGCCATTAATCATTTATAAGTACTTCTTTTAAAATGAAAATAAACATTTATAAGCAATCATTTTGGGAAATTGAGCATAAATTTCTCCAAACTACTTTCTACCGTTTATTGGGTAAAGTATTCTTAGGGTTTGTTGAGACCTTTCATAGGGTCTTGTTTCCATGAAACCATATTAGTCTTGAAAAAAATCCATGAGTTCACATCCTCTGTGGAAACAAAAGTACAACTTCTTTTCCAAAGTAACATGTCCTTAGACTTAAATTTTGAAGTGAAGATACCTTTAAAATGTATGTGTTGACTTAGCTTAGCAGCCCCTACAATGAAATGTCTCTCTGTAGTTAACCTACTAACAGTCAAAAAATTCAAAGAAAACACAATAATATACATAATCCAGACTCTGTGTATTTTTCATCTTCACATGGCTTTTCTTACTTTTACTGTTGCTTTAAAGACTTTGTTTTATTTTTTAGAACTTTATATTTATGATTGTCTTTTCCCCTTTCTCTCAAACCTAAGTATATTTTTAAAACAAACTGTCTCATTCAGAGATTTGTTTCTGTCTGAATCTGTCTTTATTGCATATATATATATATATATATATATATATATATATATATATATATATATATATATATATATATATTTAGCTGTTGGGTCTACCATGTTTAACTTTCCAACATGGCAGAGGTCCATTTATTCCCAGCATTGGGAGCTATGTTTACCATTCCAACTCTGGGAAGTAGTTGGCACGCGCCACCATCAACTAACGTGTAGCATGCTGCCTATAAACCCATTTAAGTGCTCTATAATAGGACCTTTTGAAAAATCCAGTGCCATTTGTGTCACCAGCATGAACCAGGAAGTTGTCTCTTAAAGGAACCACACAGTTTTTGCTACTAACACTGAGTCAAACACGACCAGCAAACAGAGCCTCTCTGAAAATATGTGGCGGCCAGGAGGCTCTAACTGACTATCTTTTATGGGTCTAGAAGCCCTTTGTTAAAGATTTTTTAGGCTTTAAGTGAATATTTTTAGCCCACATTGAGCACCATTTGTAAACAGAGACTGCACTTCCATTTCCCAGTGCTCCACACCTGAATAATCACACAAAAACTATATTAACCACAACACTGTTTGGCCTATTAGCTCAGGCTTCTTATTAACTAACTTGTATATGTTAAATTAATTCATTTGTATTATTTTAGATTTTATCATTAGGCTCGTGGTTTGTTGCCTCTTGCTTCTTGAACACTATCTGGTGTCTCTCTGGCTCCACCTTCTTTCCTCCTCAATCTCTGCTTGGATTTCCCACCTTCATATATTCTGCTCTGCCATAGGTCAAAGAAGCTTTTTTATTAACCAATGGTAATAAAACATATTCAGAGCCTTCAGAGGGAAATACCACATCAGTTTTATATCTACATAAAAGAGAAATATGGGTGTGTTTGCATGATAAGTATTTAATAGCAATAGTTATTTTCTCTGTTTTTATGAGAGACATTTGAGTGAAAATGAAGTTCATACCTCAAATATGGCCCCCATCATCCCATGAGCAGTGTTCTTGAAAGAAATAAAAGGTGATAATGAGGAAGGCTCATTCAACTTTCTTCTTCATGACTTAGAATCCAATATGGTCCCCTTCCTACTATACCTACTTCATTAACATGTAACTCTGATGAACTATTGCTAAATTATAAGACAAAATACATCTTTCCACTCATATATTGCTTTTGTAAGTTTTTGGTCATCTTTTCATACCACTGAAAGCAATAGTATGTATATATTTACATATTAAAATTCATATATTTTCTATATGTGCTTGTGTATTGATGTACATGTATAAATGTGCATATATAAATTATTAGGTCTGCTCAAACATCTACTCATAAGATCAACCCAGAACTATAACTAATGGCATATATAGATAATTACATGTGTGTATGCATGTAACATGTGTGCTTAAATGTGTTAGAAATCACATGCATTAATAATCAGCAAATAAATTGAAAAGTTTGACTTTTGTAGGTGTCTAGCAGAGAAGTGAACTGAAGAAAAAAAATATTATGATAAAAATGGCAATTTTATTCATTCAGAGTTATTGAAGTGTTAATTAAAATTCTGAAAGTAAATAGTAATTACACATTACACTATATATACTATTATAGATTTCTTTGGGTAATTCATAACCATTATTAATTCTTTTTCAGTATTTTTTAAAAACCATTGTTCCATTCTGTTATAAGTGTTATGGAGATGAGAATGAAGAAATTATATGATCAGGTAACAACTATTGAAAGGATATATGACTATCCAACAGTTTTCCTACAATATTACCAAAGTATACATTAATAGTTGATGTACTCACTCCAATGTCAAAATATGAAGCTGAATGCTGGCAGTGTAGGATTTCATTGTTATCACAATCATGTGCTTATCTATGTGAGCAGAGGCATAAGAAATCATTAATTAAATAATTGAGGTTAAGAAAATATGACATACCTGAAGGATAAGCACTCTTATCTCCCATCCAGTGGTATATATTAAACATTGAAGACATACACACCATTAACACCATTACATGGACTGTGCAGGTTATATTTAGGAATATATGTACATAATTATATGTTATGCATGCAATAAAAAGTGAAAAGCAAAGGCTATTAATTTGAAGCAGAGTGTTGAGGGATACATGAGAAAGGAAAAAATGTAAGGAACACATTTTATACTTATAGCTATAAAAATTAAACATTAATAAAGTATGACATATCATTTTGTCTTCTGATTGAAAATATTAAGTATGAAATTAGTGTTATATTTTATACTATCATATTTTGGAAACAGTATCTTCATTTTAATTAATTTTGCAAATAAGTAATTTGAAATAGCTAAGCAAAACATAAACACATAAGTTAATGGTAGCAAAATATATTATCTCAAACTTGTCAAAAGAAAGAATTGTTTATCACTGGGTCCTAGAGTGGTTTTAGTTTTTGTTCTTTAGGCTTGCTTATGATTAATTTAGGAACGTTCTCTACCATTGTATGACAAATTTTAGGCAGCTGTTTCCAAAATTTAATTTTTATTGTCATTATTAGTAAACATAACAATCAAAGAAAAGGAAAACTCTTTTTCTTTGACTGTATATATGGTAAGATAGACAGTGAGTAGTGTATAAATATACAGATACATTATTAAAACTTATTATTTTTATTTTAAAGTACATACATGAAATTTAAAATTGTAATGCTTTCAGTCCAGCTGTGAAGGATATTTGTTATATTCATGTAAAGTAGGAAGTAAGAACTTTAATTTTTACTAATTATATTTTATAGTATTCTGCTTGCATCTGAGTAAAACTTGAGTTGTCAAATCATTTGTTAACGACATCTAGAATCATGATGGAAAAGAAAAACAAGTGTCATATGCTTGCATTACAGAAGAGATGGAAAACAGTCTAAGAAACAAACAAAATAATTTTTCAAAGAGGGAATTACAGAAAGAATATTTCAGTTTTTAATATAAGAAAAATATTTGTAGTAATAAAAACAAAAAGCAAGGGACAGAAGACTTTTCTTTTTAATACAGAATCTTTGTAGGCAGTAGTAAAGTTGTTCTGAAAGTTTATTTTAGCAATTGAATTGTGATTACTTTCATTCAAGAACAGAAACAACAATAAAAATTTTAACTTTCAAAACTTTGAAGCTACGTTTAAAGGATTGGCTTGTTAGTACACAGAACCTTCCTCTACAAAACATTTTAATTCTTTGTCTTATGTATTGTTCTATTACAATACTTTCTAATTTTACCACAAGAAATACAAATTGTAATCCTTATATAACTGGATGTTAATATTCAGTGTTTTTATGGGTCATAATTTAGTTTAGATTCATTCTATGATCAAACCCTTAAGTCAACGGGCACACAAGAATTAACAAATAACCATATGTAGCCTCACTAGTCAAATAAACATTGAAGGGAAAGTCAGTCCCTCAGATTGCCCCAGTCATACAACTATCACACACATTCAGAGGGCCTCTTTTGATCCTATGCTGGCTCCCCCATTGTCAGTCTGGAGTAAGTGAGCTCCCACTAGCTCACATAATGTTTCAGGGGGTGTTCCCATCAGGTCTTGACCCTTTGCTCATATTATTGCTCCTCCCTCTCTTTGACTGGACTTTGGGAGCTCAGTACAGTTCTTCGGTGTGGATCTCTGCATCGGCTTCCATAAATTGTTGGATGAAAGTTCTATGATGACAGTTAAGGTAGTCAACAATCAGATTGCAGGGTTAGGCCAGTTCAGGCACCCTCTCCACTATTGCTTAGGGTTTTAGCTGTGGTCATCCTTTTGGATTCGTGGGAATTTACCTATGTCAGATTTCTTGCTAGCCCAATAATGACTCCCTCAATCATGATACCTCTTTCCTTGCTCTCCCCCTCTGTCCTTCCCCCATCTCGACCATCCCATTGGCAGAGAAACCAGAATTTATTCTGACTGCTTGATCTGGTTTTCTAGATTCCATTCTCTCTTTAGGGATAACTTGCTCCACCTAGATTTACTGAGGGAGGGCCTTGATCCTACACTAAAGTGATGTGTTAGACTTCATTGAATCTTCAGGAGAAGTCTTCCCCTCTCTGAGTAGTAGTTGAGAGTGGGATGAGGGGAAGGTGGAAGGAGTGGGAACTAGGATTGGTATGTAAAATGAGAAAAAAAGATTGTTTTTTAAAAATATAAAGTTTTTTTTTTAAATAGGAAAGTGATCAAGAAACTATCCTCACTGGGATATACCCAGAAAAAGAGTATACTATCACTAATAAAATCTCATTTACAATAAGTAAAAAGAAGAAGTGTTTATGTAATTAGAATTTGAAATATTTTCTTATTGTTCAATTGTTCATTTAATTCTATATTTTCATGAGACTAGTTAAAACTTTAGAATTATATACATTGCTCTCATGATGACAATTTAGGGTTGTTTCTAATCAGGTTTTGATCAGAACCTGATTTATGAAGCTTAGTTCCCTTCTCACAGCTTCTGTTTTAATTTAAAATTTTTGAGGGTTTAATACACAGGCAGGGCATCACCATCATCCATCATCTTGGACCTCCCTCCACAAACTCATCCCATGTACCCCTCCTTCTAAAATTTTTGACATTTTCTTATTCTTGTTTTACACACACACTTATATACAATCTCCTGACTCCATTTAGAGTTACTCATCTGTGTATATGCCCAGAGATGACAATTTAGTTGTCAGTCTGGAGTCAGTGAGCTCCCATTAGCTCACATAAACTGTTTCACTGGATGTCCACATAGGAAATAAATGTGGAAGCTTGTCCCTGGATAATACTAATTCTTAATCTCAGTAGTCACTTACCACTTGGAGCTCTTCATCTAGGGGTGTGACCTTGTGGAATTTGCCAGCAGGTTGGCATGTCAACTACTGTTGGCATATCATTATGTTTTATTCAGTCAATCATGCTGTTGAGATTCATGGATCCATTTTTTTTTGTCAAGTCTCTGGAACCGTGTCTAGCAGAAGCCATCCTGGACCTTTGGCTTTTACAATCTGTGTAATATCATATTGTAGGAAACTGCTGGTTTGTTCCCGGATGCTCAGCCCCAAAACAATCACACAGAAACCATATTATTTGCAATACCATTTGGTCAATAGCTTAGGCATATTTCTGGCTAACTCATATTAAATTAACACATTTCCTTTAATCTGTGTATCACCATGAGGTTGTAACTTACTGGATAAAGTTCCGGTGTCTGTCTCTGGCTGTCCTACATGACTTCTCTTGACTCTCCATTCTTTCTTCCAGCATTCAGCTTAGTTTTCCCTGCCTAGCTCTGTTCTGCTCTGCTCTGCTATAAGCTCAAAACAGTTTCCTTATTAACCAATGGTATTCACAGCATAGAGAAAGGAATCCCACATAAACATCTCATTTGTAGTATTTTTTCTGCTCATTAGATATAGGGTTTGCATTGCTGCTGTGTTAGTAATGGTTGGACACCCAATAGTTACTCTCTGTATTCTAAAGATGTGAATATTTATCATAGGCTCCATCAGCTACAAAAAGAGGTTTCTTTGATGTGGAGTGAGAGAGTTACATTTATCTGTGAGCATAAATATGAACACGTAGAATGCAATTAGAAAGTAGAGTAGTCATTATTTTAGAGAAATGGCAGTAGTAGATTCTCCTGAGATTTAGAATATCTACGGACATGACTAGCTGGCTGTATTTACAATACCAGTCCTGAATCTTTCCTATTAGCCAGGTCTTACCTCTATTTAGGTTGTGGTATACTATCCCCACAGGAAAAAGATGAGCCACTATTGTGAAACCCGTCATTGTTGAAGTTCACAGGCTTTGCAACTAGGTAGTATTTCAGATTTCACCCTCTCTGCAGTTTGTGTGGCACTGTCTAATATTATGAGAGTGAGTACTCAAGACACTTCAAGATCAGATCCAGCTGGCGTTGTCCTTTCCATTGGACCTACCTTCAGCTTCTGTAGGATGTTCAGGAATAGGTTAGCTTCATTTCTTTAAAGCAACCAAGTGCAGCATTGTTCTGAGAGAACATAGTTTTCCTGTGACAGAAAAGTCAAAAGACTCTTTGCCATGCCTTCCAATGGGTTTTCTGATAGATAGTACATCGCTCTTAGGAAAGCATCATATATACATGTGTAAGCTTATAAAAATCTTTCCCTACAGATGCTTCAGACATCCTTAAGGTTATTTATGTATCCTTTCTTCATCTCCCCATGTATTACCCTTTCTTTCCCTCCCTAATTTCCTACTATTACATTCCTGCTACCTGTTTTCTACCAATTCCATTTCTAGAGTACCTTCTTTCCTCTCCCTCTATATTTCCTTTCTAATTACCTGGCTTCTTTGATTGATGTGACTTATATATTTAAATCTAAAGATTCTCAGATAGGAAGAATAAAGGAGTGAGAACATGCAGCATTTATCTTTGGGGGGTCTAGGTTACCTCTTTGCCTGTAATATTTCCAGTTCTGTACATTTACATACAAATCTCATCATCAATTACAAATGAATAAAATCTCATGTGTATATGTACCACATGTTCATGATGAATTCATCAAGTGAAAGATGTATAGGTTATTTCTATTTCCAAACACTTGTGAACAGATATTATTTCACTGCCATTTGCTCAAAATTAAGGGATGTAATGCATGATCTGCATTTGAACCTCAGTCCATTGTGTTAATGTATGCGCTGAAGAAGCTCTTTCAATCTCTCACCATTTTAGTTTTCTTTTACGTAAACGGGATGACAACAGTAAGGCAGAAGTAGATATTCTTTTGAGACTATCATAAAAATTTAGAGAGATAATTTAACTCTATTGTCCATAAGTGACATGTGATTGTATTTATTAGTATTATAGCTTTATTGTTATTAAAATCAGCCAATTTCATGAGGTTTATAATCCAATAGGAGTCAAAGCAATAGAATAACAATTTTACATGCAACAGGAGTGTCCCTATGATAACAATGAAGAAACAAAAAGTGAATACATAACAAAAATAAATGAATCCACAACATTTCCTCATTATCCATTCATTCTCTGAATCACTGCAGATTGAAGTTGAGGTTATAAACAAAGTTTGCTATATCATGAAAATAATCACTATGAAACTGGTAGTTTATGAAATTATTTTCTATTAAAACACCTCCCTTTCTCCTGCAGCCATTTAACATTACCGAGTATCATTGCTCTTCTCCTCCAGTTCTTTATTGATCTCTATTCACTTACTCTACTGTTTTGTAAACATTAATCAATGAAATGCAAATACAAAGCAAATTAATTAAAGAGTGAAAGTGCATATCTTGCAAGAATCAGAGTCTCATTAAGTCAATACAGTTATGTTTTTGGAGTATTCCAGTCACATACAATGCCATTATCAGATGAAAAAGGCATAGCAGTTAATAACTGAAGAAGGCAGGATGTTAAACATTCTATTTAGCTCCAACAATAAAGGAAATGTAGAAAACTCAGTATTCAAGTCATCCCTTGTGAAATGTGATATGCTGTTTATATACTTCTTTAGGAAACTATTTACTCAGACACTGTTTTCAAACCCAAATGTTTAAAGAGGTATATTTTCAAATAATTGTAAAATATCTGAAAGGTACTATGCAATAATTGATAGTTTACAATGAGTTTAGTATTGTTTTGCTATAAAATTATTTTATCATATTATACACAACTATGCAATATTTGTTTCCTTTCTAACCCCCTTTAGCCACACTCAAACTTCTCCTCTATGTGCACAATTCTTCTTAAATTCAAGATCTCTTATAAAGTTATATTGAATTACTGAGTTAAATTAGCATTGGTATTCTGTGCATATATTTAGAGATAACCAATTAGGATTGGCTTTTTCCCCAAAAAGAAGTTATTCTCCTTCCTTCACTGCCATTGATATTCTGTATCTGTTCATGTAAGAGTGGATATGTGGAATTTTATTCCATCTATGTTGGCATCTTAACTGGTGTGCTATTTCTTACTCTAAGGCAGGCTGCATGGGTATGGTAGCAACATATTTCTTGTCTAGAAGATATTACTTTCTTGCAGCATTTGTTCCAATGATTGGGTTTGTACAGTCTTTCCATCTTCTACTTTACAGTTTCCAGACCTTGTATAGTAATTTCTTTATAGTTCCCTGCTTTCTGGGTATCCTATGGTAACTTATTTTCTAAATTTTGGAATATTGTGAATCTCTGTAGTAGCCTCTGTATGCTACAAAGAAAGCTTCTTTGATGAAGAGAAAGGGTTGCATTTATCTATTCATGAATGGCAAGTATTGAGAAGGTGATTAGCAATAATATTTCTTCTGTAAAATGGTAGCAATGAATTCTCATCAAGAGGTTGATGGGATCTCCAGCCAAGGATTTTTTGCCTCGATTTACTGTACCAGGCATGAGTGCTTTATGCCAGAGGAAGGCTTCAGTTCCAATTATACAGCTGAATATCCTATCAAGTATGATAAATTTTAAACTATAATAAATATTCAGTTTTGTTCATCACTGCACTGGTATATAAAATCTCTTTTAACACCCTAATTCCAGTAACCTCTTCCACTGTCATTCCTTATGCAATTCTTGTTTCATTTTTATATGGGTTTATGTGTCTGTATCTTATATTAAACATCCATTAATGGTGGATTTTTTAAGAAAAATTGACTCAGATTTAAGGGGATAAATATAAGAATTTGGGGAAGATCTCATAATGATTTTAGTCTATATTGTGAAAGCTAAGGCACATGATGTCAAGCAAATTTTTAGGCTCAAGACTTCAGTAACTGGATTTACATCCAGTTTGTATGGCAATGCCTATTCCTGCCTCTCAGTTCATCCTCAGACAATGTAAGAGTAGAAGCCTTGGATAGGTATAATGGAAAAGTGCATATGTCTGGTTTATAACATGTAAATAAGCAAACAACCTTAGAACAGAAGTCCATCAAGAAATCAAAGAAATCTAAATACATGTCTTTGATGACTTCATTAAGATCATATGACAAGATAATATTTTATCAAAAACTGAATTTGAGCATTTAAGTAAAATGGCTGTAATTTTTTTTTCAGCAACATGTGAGGCAGGATAGAAAGACGAAATGATAAGAGTGGACAAGGGGAGGGAAAGGAGCCCTTTACTCAAAAGTCTGTTTGAAGCCTATGGACAGCTGAGAATCCAGAATTCAAGTGCTCTTGCCATTTCCTATTAAAAAAAATAAAACAAAACAAAACAATCAGCGTCCTGAAAAGTAAGTCAGAATCAGCTCTTGAAATTTTGGGGTAGAGTAGAGTTTTACCCAGTGGGGACAGCAAATGTAATAGCTGCAGTTTTACAGAGCAGGGGATACTATAGGTTAGAACATGGAAAATGGGGAAAATGGTAGAAGAGATTATAGCTATAGTCTGAGAGAGGCCGGGAGGAAGAAGACTGGGTGGGTTACCATCCAGAGATTTACATTATGGAGGTAATGAAAGTAAAGGAGAGACTTAAAACTTTTACTTTTTAAGACTGTCCTGATTTCCATATGAAAAATGAATACTTAGAGAAGATGAGAAGAAACTAATAAAATACTATCAGTTGTGAGTGATATTCTAAACTTTGGTGGAAGTGAGAAAAATTGAAAGTACTGAGATGAGTTTGAATTCAGTATCCATCATTCATTCACGTTTCGTTGGAGACAGGGTCTCACTAGATAGTTCAGGCTATCTTGGAACTTGTGCTTTTTCTGCCTCAGCCTCCACACCTGTCTCAGGAGCTATCAAGCCTTGAGCACTGGCACTTGGTCACGGTGCCAGCGGATAGAGAGCGGTGATGCAGAAGAGAGCTAGCACAGGAGAAGTTCACAACTGTCTTCCAGGACAGTCATCCCTGGGAAATGATCAGGGAACTCCAAATGAAAACTGTGATCCTGCTCTGAGGGGCACAGGCAATTCTGGCAAAGACTTGGGGTCAGTTCTTTTGCATTGTATTTTCATAATCCCTGAGAGTCATTAAATATGGTGGAAATAATATCATTGTCATAGTTCCTAAAAGGAATAAATATGTGTTGCCAGGATTTTTGGTTTTGTTTGTTTTTGACAAAGCTTCTTTGTGGATAGGGGAGGGAGTTCTAATGGATTTGTATTGCTTTTGTATGTTTCTAGATATTTTTCTTTGATCCCATTGTTGTTGTAAAATAGCCCCTTATTCCTTTTTGCCTTATGAGAGTAATAATAAGTTATGAGCAATAAAATACTAATGTAATCATATACTAGTTAGGTTTCTATTGTGTTGATAAAGATCACAAAACAGTCTGTTTCACCTTGAAGGTTACAATCCCAAAACTGAGTTAGTCAGATAAGGTCTCAAGGTAGGAATCGGTAAACAGGGACGTAAGCAGAGACCATAGAGTGAGGCTTCTTACTGACCCAGTCCACAGCTTGCTTGCTGTTATAATGATGGCACCTCCCACTCTATCTTTCTCCCAAGTGGACCATCCTGTTCCCTCATGTTTTCATCCACCATTCTTTCCCCTCTACTGGCCCCTGCCCAAGTTTACCTCGTATATTTCCCCTTCTCAAGGTGATCCATGTGTCCCCCTCAGGGTCCTCCTTGTTGCCTAACTTCTCTGGGGCTCTGGATTGTTGTCTTTTGCTTAAGGATAACCACTGCTGGTGGGAGTGCAATCTTGGACAGCCACTTTGGAAATCAATATGGTGGTTTTTCAGAAATTTGGGAATTAATCTACCCCAAGACACAGCAATGCCACTCTTGGGCATACATCCAAAAGATAATCTTTCATACCACAAGAACACTTGCTCATCTGTGTTCATAGAAGCATTATTCATAACAGCCAGAAACTGGAAACAACCTAGATGTCCCTCAACTGAAGAATGGATAAAGAAAATGGGGTAAATTTATGAGACAGATTATTGCTTAGTTGCAAAAACTCATGATATCATGAAATTTGCAGGTAGATTGATAGGACTAGAAAAAAAAATCATCCTGAGTGAGGTAACCAAGGCCCAGAAAAGCAAACATGGTATATACTACCTCATAAGTGGCTACTAGACATAATATACAAGACAGTCTGAAGGAAGAATTTTCTCAATTGAGATTTCTTCTTTCCAGATGAGCCTATCTTGTGTTTAGAAAACAAAACCAAAGACAAACTAAAAATCAAATGACAACAACAAAAACAACCAACCAAACAAATACAAAATGCCCATAAATATTGGTAATGATATTTCTTTTATAAATGATGTTATTTAATAAGAATGGTAATGCACACATATTGGCTAACCAACATCCAACGGTCAGTACTCTAACATACAAACTACTAATACTATTTAGACTGAGCATAATATTGGTGTAGGATTGTCTTCTATTTGTGTATTGCCCTCATTGGTTAAATAAAGAAAAATGCCTTGGCCTTTTGATAGGGCAGCCCTTAGGTGGGCGGAGTAGATAGAATGGGAATGCTGTGAGAGAGAAGGCAGTGTGGCAGACGCCATGCTTCTCCAGCACAAGATGGACACTGGTTAGACTCATGCCAGTAAGCTACAACTCAAGTGATGATACACATTAATGGAGATGGGCTAAAATAATATGTGAGAGTTAGCCAATAAGGGGCTGGAGATAACGGGCCAGGCAGTATTTAAATGAATACAGTTTCCATGTAATTGTTTCCAGTATGCACCAGGAGCGGGGCAGGACAGAACAAGGGGCCCTGCGCCTGGAACCAGGAGCCGGGAACGCAGCCCGAGCCCTCCATACTACATATTTTATATATACATACATGTTTATGTTTATCCTCATATATATTCTTAAATATGTATTTTTCATTAATGTATATATATATATATAGGCAAGTAACAACAATTAATGAATAAAATAAGCCACAAATATGAAAGAGATCAAGAGAGACATATATGAGGGCTTGAAGGGAGGGATGAGAAGGGAGAAAAAATGCATCTATATTACAATCTCAAAATATAAAATAAACATTATCCAAAAGAATATTTCTAAATATAGAATGGAAAACTAGCAATGAATCATTTAAAGGTTTAAATTTGTGCTGATGTCTTCCTATCTCAGCTTTAAATTTGAAACTTTCTAAGTATCATAATAAATTCAGTTTAGACTAAAAGACACGTCCTTACACCCGTGATCTACTCTTTAGGCTCATGGCTTTATATTACCATATTTATATTCTATTCAAAGCATATAAGCATTTCTGGATCCATCACATGATTTCATTTGTTCAAAGAAGAGGGAAAACTAAGTTTTTCATCAACTTTTGAGCTTTGGGTTGAGAACAACCACAGATGTACACATAACTTTTAATAAGACCCTGCAATCACAGATTCTTCTGGTTAATGTTTGTTTAAAATTTTTTGGATAATTTCAGACATGAGCTCTTTGTCTATATCGATGCTGCTGTTTCCTCCCCCCTAAAACTTATAGAAATTTATTCAAATATTTCATGAAATACTCTAAATGAATCTTTTCCTTTTCCTGTGTGTGAGAGATTTTATTTCTTACTGGCAGGGGCTGTATATTATTTACCTGGGTTCTTAAAATGTCTGGTGCCACTGAATTGAAACCTTTGCTTTACTGTGTATGTTTGTATGCCAGTGTGGAAGCAGTCATCCACTTGCCATGAAGCCAGCATTAAAGGACAAGATGTGAAATTGGTTTTGTCCTTCAGCAGTGTCGGTTCCAGAGAACCAGTTCAGATCATGAGGTTCTTCTACAATGTCCTTTCCCTATTGATCCATCTCATAGAAGCAATTTTAAAGTATAATTTTAAAAATTATCTTTATTACATTTTTGAAAAGTTCTTATTATCAAACATGTATCAAGTTTGTGCTATTCTAGTTCATACTATACTTGTTTGGTTTTATGAAATACTTCTTGTTGTTGGTTGATTTTTACTCTTTGCTCTTTGAGGGCCTGCCACCCAGCTCCCAAATAAATACACAGAGAATATATACTTATGAATGCCCAGCTTTAGCTTGATTTATTTCTAGCCAAGTTTTCTTAACTTAAATTATCCCATCTACCTTTTGTCTCTAGTCATTTATCTTTATTATATATTCCTTTCATTTCCTTTTACTCCATGCTGGGTGTGTAGATCGTTGGCTGGACCTTGGTGTCCTCCTCTCCTTCTCCACTTTCACTCTTCCATTTCCCCTTTTCTAATTCTCTGTGCCTGCCAGAACTGCCTATCTCTCTTTCTTTCTTGTCTAGCTATTGACTGTTCAGCTCTTTATTAGACCAATCTGGTGTTTTAGACATGCAAAGTGACACAGCTTTGCAGAGTTAAACAAATGTAACACAAAAGAATGTGACATCTTTGCATTATTAAACAAGTATTTCACACCATAAAATAATGTAACATGTATTTAAGTAATATTCCATGATCACTTCTACTCATATAAAGTATTTTAAAGATTTCACTTATTATGTACACATTGTTCCATCTTCATGAATGACTGCTTACCAGATGAGGACACCATATCTCATTGTGGATGAAAATGAGCTGCTGGGAATTGAACTCAGGACCTCTAAAAGAACAGTCAGTGCTCTTAATCACCAAGACATCTTACTAACCCTAAACTATTTTGACTGGTGTATATATATCATGCTATATATACTTTTTGAAACAGGTATTTTTCTCTTATTCTATTACTTTAAGTAACTAAGCAATATGTATTCTTTATTTGATGCAGTTCTGTTCCCTGAAAATTTCTATTTTCCAATACAAGTTTTCTACACTTTAACTGTGTATTGATAAAGCACAATTATGTAAACAGAGACTTTATAATGTATACACCCCACAATAAAAAAGTATGTGAGCCCGAATCCACACATTTATTAAGGTGCATACAGCTGTGAGGTATACTAAGAATATAAATGTCAACTTGTTCATATTTATATAACTATGTCTAAAATTTCTGATTAAAACCGATTAATACAGTTCTCTTATAACTGTATATGAGAAAATAATTTTTATATTGGTCAAGAATTAAAATTAAATATCTATAAAGTATTGTATTAGAGTTCAAAAAATTAATAGAATGTACAATAATTTGATCTTTATCAAAGCATGAGGTACATACTTGTACAATTATCTCTACAGATTATTCAACTAAGGAATAAAATTAAGAATGTCTGCCTCCAGATAATAACATTTATTAATTGGGAATACTCTTGGATTTAAATAAAATGACCTATTTAAAAATTTTTAAAATTCATAGCTCTAGATCCATCATTTCATTAATATTGTATTGTGTCAATACAATATTATTTCCTATTCCTATTCCTTATTTCCTATTCCTTAGAAACCTGGTCTTAAATTGAAATAGTCCAATGAAGAAACTCTGAGCTCCTCTATAATATATCAAATAAAGTCATATACTTCCATCCTTCGCAATCTGAAATCACTCTGACTTTGAAAAGGAAAGAAAGAATATAAACAAAGAACACATCAAACAAACAAAATTAAATAGATCTTGACAGCAATGATAGTTCTATAACTAAAAATGAAATAAGTCATTAGTGACTTAAAAAAGGAAAATGAATGAGACCATATACCACCACAAGGGCAATTTCACATATTAGTTTAATCACATAAACAGTCTTAAAAGTGGTTTTGAATTGAGTATATTACTTTCTTTTAAACTCACTGCTTTAGTTGGTCCAAAAAGCAAAATTATTAGTTTAAAATTATATGAAAATTACATAAAAATCCGTGAACATTTCATATCCAGTTTACTCTGTGAAGCTGTTGATTTGAATGAGTTCCACACTTAACTAGATGCTTTTTTCATAGATATGGCTGCTGCAAACTGTCACCAACTGGTTAGCTTATAAACAATGGAAGGGTAGTTTTTACAGTATTGCAAAGAATGAGTAATTCAACGTTAATGAACCACGATAGTCAGTATTTGGTGGGAGTGTACTCCCTGGTTAATTATTCTGTTTCTCTGAGTTTTACTTGCTAGATGATGCCAATAAGCTGCTTTATGCCTGTTTGGTAAAGAGACATAACCCATTCTTGAAGATGAAGCCTTCATGTCCTACTTAACTCCCTTAGTGCTAACTCCTCAGGCACTATGATTCCATGAAAATACAAAATTTTACGCCATGTAAATATTTTATTTTCTGTTTTAACTTTTAGTACAAGTCTCTATAATCAAGTGGTAGTGGTTTATAGAAGTTCCTATGGGGTTTTATTCAGCTTGTTTAGAGATAAATTAGTGTTACATCACTGCTTCTACAAGTTGGAAGTTAAAACCCAATGTATATATTGATCAAAATATTACAGGGATCCTATTATAGTAAAAGTTGAATCTCAGAACATTATTTCTCTTACATGGAAAGAAAAATTTATCTGTGTCCCAGACATTCTTCCCTTTTTCACATATGAAAATTGTTTATATCTCTAGTTGGTGGTATTTAACATCTTTCAACCTTTCTAGGTATCCACACCTGCATACACATACATATTTACACAGGAGGGGGAGGGGATGGAGAAGGAGAGAAAAAGAAGGAGACAGAGATAAATGATTGATAGATAGATAGATGATATAAATAAAAAGAAAGAAATGTCTACTATCCATAAATTAAAATATAATTATCTGTGAGTTCTTTATGGAAAAGATAGCTAGTAAGTAAGGATAAATGTTTAAAAGGGATTTTTGCTGCTGTTAGTTTCTTAAACATAAATGAGTATCCTAAGAATGGGTTTATCTTTATTTACTATTTAATTTTTAGTAAGGGAGATGGCAGAAGTTGATGCTCCAATACACTTATGTACTCAGTGCTCTCAAAAAAATGTTTGAACGATGTAAATGAAGTTACTTTATAAATTGTCTTAGTCACTGTTCTATTGTCCTGAAGAGTTGATGACTAAGGCAACTTTAATAAGAGAAAGTATTAACTAGGGGTTTTCCTACACATTCAGAGTCTTAGTCCATTATCATCATGGTGGAGAGCATGACAGCATTATTAGAGTAGCTAAAGCAACATCTTGTTCTGCTGTGTAAGGGAGAGAGCTGTTCATAGCATGGGCTTTGAAACCTCAAAGACAACCTCCAATGACACAGTTCCTCCAATAATGCCACACCTCCTTCTCAACTATTACCACTCCACAATGACTTAGCATTCAAATGTATGAGCCTATAGGAGCTATTTTTATTCAAACCAACACATAAAGTTAATGTAAATCATAACTGTCATAAATTAAATGTGACACTATAAAGTCTATATGGATGTCTGTGTGTGTAAATCTGTGTGTGATAATTTGAAGTGTATGCACATATATTATATATACAGTAATATTTTATAAAATATGTTTATCTCATATCATGAAACACATGTAAAATGTAATCATAAAATAAATGTTGTAGGGAAGAAAAATGTATTCATATAAGCTGAGTATGTTACATATTATCTCAAAATAAATAAAAATGCTAATTTAACAAGCTTTTATGCTGTTGCATGTAATAGCTGAATTTATGAACAACTTCTTACTGAACTCTGTGTAGATGAATTTAGAAATATTTACCCAAATGTGTATTTTTTAGAAAATTTGAATTTTGTATTATTGATTCCAAAACCAATGAAAAGGCTAAATAATTCTGTTATGAGAAAATGCATATAAATGATATTAGAACTCTACAACATAAACATACCAGTTCATCTTACCCATATAATAAGAAAAATACATTATTCTAATTGTAATCATAATATTTCATAGGACATAAAAATGTCATTATATGAGGAAATCTGTGATTTCCAAACCACAAGAAAAATAGACTGGTTTTACTTTTTAACCTCACTCAGTTATCCTAAATTTAATATGAACTAATTCAATTGAACATTAAATATCTAATACCCTAATATATCTTAGACAAAATGAAGAGGATCCATATCAGAAGTTTATTAATATGCCATACAAATATATATCAGAAGAATAAATTATCATAATATTACAATTGAAAACAAAGGCCTTTTTATTAAGTAGGTTATTTGATAATTTCATACATTTATATAATACATTATGGTTACATCCTCTCTTTACACTCTTATAACTGTATCACACCTGCCTATTCCACCTACTCATTACCAGTCTTTTTCCAGATTCATGACCTTTTGTTTTCTTTTATGACCTATTTAGATTAATGAGGACCATCTTTATAACCACTGGATGGGCATGTTGGAATTATTCAAATGAACTTAGTAAAATGACCAGTAGTTACAAACTTGAATCCATGACTTTCATTCTAAAATGGATCAATGGAAGGTAGTTCAATGCCAATTTGTAGGGTTCCCTGAATCCCTCCTCTATCTATTCTTCACTTTTGGTAGGCGCATTACTGTACAGACCCAGGTTGCATATCCATAGTTAATGATAATTAATTATTGCAATAGTTATGCATTCCCAAGTGTTGTCTGAGTTTCTGTCCTGCCCGATTCCAGCAGTCGTAAAGTCCCAAAGAAATCATACAGAGGTCTACATTAACTATAAACTGATTGGCCCATTAGCTCAGGCTTCTTAACTCTTATAACTTATATTAGCCCATTATTCTTGTCTATGTTAGCCACATGGCTCAGTACCTTATTCAGCGAGGCAGTCACATCTTGCTTCTTCTGTGCCTGGGTCAGGACTGCAGACCAAGCTTTCCTCTTCGCAGAATTCTCCTGTTCTTGTCACCCAGCCTCTACTTTCTGCCTGGGTGTCCTGCCTATACTTTCTGCCTGGCTCCAGGCATATCAGCGTTTATTTAAAATATAATTGACAGAATAGAGACCATTGTCCCACACCAGCCAAGGTGCTATAATTTCACAGCCCTTCTAACTGTCTTTAGGTTCCTACATTATTTCAACTTCTTCATCCATAACATTCCCTGAACCTTATCCATAACATTCCCTGACTCTTTATCCATAGCATTTCCTGAACCTTGAGTTCCTACATCCACAGCATTCCCTGAACCTTGAGAAGGATAGTACAAATTAGCTGAATAGTCAACATTCATTTATTCTTACTACCTTATGCTACCATGATTTTCTGAGTTCACTAGAATTCACAGGAATTAGACAATTTTATTATTAAGGCAGAGAATATATTCAAATATACATACTTAAAAGATTCTGAACATTGAGTCACAAAGGAATTAAGTTACCTTGAAGGGTCTCTCCTGCCAAGAACTTTGAGCAAATTTATAGTACCAGGTATGGATTACATCCTTTGAAACGGGCTTAATACACAGTCAGAATGTGAGTGGTTACACCTGTCTCTCCTTCCATGATTTCACAAGTGAGCAGACACATCTCTCCATGCAGGTTGATATTGTACTTCCTAGAGTTCACAGCTGCTTATGACCATCAATGCCTTTCTACCCCAGTAGGATACATAGCACATTCCAGCACTATGAAAGGTAGTAGATGTGAGTGGGGGCCTTTCAGCTCAGTACCACCTTTATTTTTCTTTATCATGTTCATTCTCAGACACCAAATGGCCCCCAAACAATTCAGGTTTATGCTATTTCCCTTGGTTCTACTAAAAGAAAAACATGGTCACATTTCAATTACATTTTGAATTAATCAAAAAATTATAAAAATATTCAAAAACAAATAACTCTAAAAATATAAAGGTATATTTCCCAAGTATAATACAAATCCCATAATATTTTAATAATTATATTATCATTAATTGTACCTTCTGATAATAAAATTGATATCTTCAAAAAATCAAGCTCCATTCACGAGAAAAATATAAAGTGAATAATTATTAATGAGATTTTCAGGAACATGAAGAATTGTGCATCTAAATCAAAATAAGTTTCACAACCAATGAGAATATTTTTAGAGTTATTTTGACTTAAAGAATCTATGTGGGCTTACAAGATATATTCATTCTAGAAAAGGGTAAACTAAAACAACATGAACCATTAATATTTTGTAAAGAAAGTAGTCAAGTGTTAATTTTCCCAAATTTAATAAAAAGCTACACAAATAAGTATATAGCTAAAAATAGGATAGAAAAATTTTAATAACCTGTACTAAAAGTATACATAAGGGAAAAATAAGTCTATACAAGCACAATTTAATACTTTAGAAGTAAGTTATATAAGATTCAAAGAATTATTAATTAAATTAGAAGTAAATTCAGATACAATACAATATATGTCCTAGTTAGGGTTTTCTATTGCTGTGAAGAGTCATCGTGACCACAGCAACTCTTATGAAGAGAACATGTAATTGGGATGGCTCACTTAGTTTTAGAGGGTTAGTCCATCATCATCATAACAGTTAGCATGGTGGCCATGTGTATGTTGGCATGCTGGCAGACAAAATGCTGGAGCTGAAACAGATACATCTTGCAAGCCCCAGAAAGTCAACTAACAGTCATAATGAGGAAA
>PVIU01023695.1:0-26946 GCA_004026605.1 Ondatra zibethicus | reverse complement strand
AAAAAATCAAGCAAAATGTGCATAAAAATGAAGATATTTACAGTTTGTTCTAGAATGATGTTTTGACATATAGTACAGAAAAATAAGACTAAATGTGTTGGGACTCACAAAGTTCTGTGTTTTTCCTCTTATTCACAAATGTTAATGAAACTTTCAAAAATGTCAGTTTTCTAAGATAAAAATTGATAGTTTAATGCCATTTTATTCCAAGCCTTGTTTTTGAATGTCTTGGTATTTGTTAAGCTAAAGTGTCTGTCAGTAAATAATATTCACTTGTGCATCTTGCTCTTTCTTTTTAATGTTTTGAAATTTTGACTCTGATGGAAAAATACTGATTAACTATTCCAAAACTATTTTGATCATATTCCAAGACCCAAGTGGTGCATGAATAAGCTCTTACGTTTTCTATTTTAAAAATAATTGGATCCTTCTAATCCTAGGTGTCCATATCCCATGTGTTAGCTGGCACAGAACTAAGTAAATAGCCCTTTTTTGTATTTGCATTTTAATTTCCCTTCAACGGGTTGCAATCTATGTTTTCATACAGAGAATATTCCTGCATTATAAATAGATGTCACTTGAGCTGTCATTTCAAAGATCTATGATAAGAGTCTGAAAGTCTAGAGACCATGTTTAAAGTCACAAATTTAGTTAGAGTTTTTGAAACAATTTAAAATGTTTTCCTTAAGATGGAAATGTGTATGGCCTCCTAATTGGTAATCACGACTTGTGACAAGCTGCCTATTAATATGAATTACATATGCAACAGTTTAGCATTGACAAGATCATCTTAAACAAATTATATACAATGTACAAAACTGGATTGACTCACTTGCCTATATGTGCATACTTATTATGAACATATGATATTTCATAGACACAGTCTATCAATACAGAAAAATTTCTTCCAGATGTATGTCAATCTTCTATGAGAAGTGAAAAACATTTTGTGAAGTACAAAAGGTTCATTAAATAACTAATTTAAGAGAGATGTTTATTAATGATTAATGTTCTACTTAATTGTGCTTTCTACTGCAGTGTTTTTCTATACTAAATAATTTTTTTAAATTATATTGTTTCTGTTCTACACTGAAGTTTCTTTTTCAGTGGGAAATATTTTAAACTAAAGACTTCCCATATGGCTCTGCCAAGGTGAATTTTTCCTTCACAGCCTTGATTTACAGTGGAAGTTGATGTGAGAGTTTGTCATGGTTGTTTTGACAGTCTGGCCATCCTCATTCAGGGATGCGATCCCTGTGGTTTGTCAATTATCCTGCTAACCCTACAGCAAGAGCAACACTCAAGGCACTGAACTGTCAACCAGTAACCAAGAAATAATGTCAGGATCCAGAAAGACAGGAATGAGAGGACGGAGTGCTTCCAACAACAGAAGCCTGCATATCACTCAGTATTTGTTTTATTTATGGAGGCTCGTAACAAATTAATTACCGTGAATCACATGGTGAGGGCCCACCTATAACTTTGCACATTCTTTCCTGTCTAAATTTAGAGCAAGGATTTGAGTGCTGACTCCCATTTTGCTAGCATGAGTTTCTGGTGCATGATGATTTGGGGAAATACGAAGATCACCTGAAGTTAATTTTATTTTTAATATTTTGTTTTTCCACTTGCCTCATGTTCAATGTAACTTTTTCAGGGAAGAAAATTTACCTGGGGACTTGCACAAGTTTTTAAAAATAATTGTTAAAGTTTTGAGAAGTCTCGTTTCTATGGAAATTAACATATACATCAGGTAAAATTGTGTCTTGTGGATGACAAAAAAAGACTTTCAAAATCAAGTGTCAAAGGGAATTTATACTGAACAATTCATAATTATTACTAAATTTTAAAAATTATTTCATTAGCTTATGTGTATGCATTCGACATCAGTGAACCAGATGCTTGTCGATCTGTTGCCCATGAGGCCATTGGATCCAGACAGATGTAAACTGACATATGAGTGCTGGGAATAAAAACACCAGGTCCTCTGTGACCCTTAACTATTGAGCCATCTTTCTAGTTCCTCATTAACAGATTTTTAAGAGAAGAAATAAGAAGAATTTCAATGTGCAAATAATATCCACCCAAAAAATGAAAAACCATACTGAAGAGGAAGTTATAGTCCAGAACAATAGTCTGCTATCTATTATTTCGTAGGGCTCAGTGGAGTTTACTCATCATGTGGTTCATGTACACTCCATAGACTTTCATTTTGCCCTGGTGTATACCCTATCTGTGTTCCAAATGCATATTAATTTGAATGTCTGCTGTACATGTAAACTAAAGGATAGCAGGTAATTGACAACTTGAAACTGGAACAATGCATCAGTATTTATTGGCTATTTACAAAAGATGTGTGTTGTGTGTGTGGTTATGTGTGTATATTAGTGATGTATGCTAGTGTGTGTGTTTGTCTATGCATATATGTGTGCATTTGTATGTATGTATGTGTCTGTGTGTGTATGCATGTGTTTGTGCACATGTGTTTGTATTTCAGATTAGTTACATTTGCAAAGACAGAAAATGACTGTGATTCTTATTCCTGGTTCATTTTAGAATTATTTCATTTTATGACAGATTTTTAAAAATAAATTACTAATTCAAGACATCAATTCTTTGCATCATTGGGAGGACTCAAGTCTTAGAGTCCATGATTCACATTAGAAATTATCCTGATTTTTAATACATTTTATTACTTTTTAAAAAGATAGTTAAAAGTATAACAAGAATGTAGCCCAAATGCACTAACTCTGCTGCCTGCATCATACACTGCCTCTTTCTTGAACCAGCTCTATGCCTACAACCAATGTCCCTCAGTAGACATCCCACAGTCTGACATTTCCAAAACACTGGGGTCTCTGCTGTGATGTTGCAATTTAAACCTCAGCATGATAGCTTCATCCAGTGGCCTCTCTGGGCCTTATTCTAAGGACTTCAACTCTGCCATACATTGTCTATCCTCTGTGCTTTCTGCGTGATGGTGCAAGACTCCACAGTTACTGTAACCTTCTATGTTTCATGTCTGCAAAATCAACACTCATGTTCTCCTTTTCCTTAATCCAGGATTTCAGAATGGAAACACACCCACTGAGGTTGGCTCTTTCAACAATGCTAAACCTAATCTAGATACATCCAGAGTATGGTTTCCATGATTACTTTAAGTCTCATCAAGTTGACAGTCATGGGTAACCATCAGGTTATTATCACTATTATGATTAAACCTTACTACCCATATGTTAGTATTGTAGAGAGCATCTAGTTAGAAAATATGAATGGTTACTCTACAGAATACAGTAAGTTAATTCTTATTCATGCCTCAATATGCCCATTAGTGAGTAAAGTTGTACTGGAAACTTATAGCTTTACATTTCCTAAAAGGAAGTTAGAATAACGATTATTTTCATTTCTATAGTTTACAAACAAGCTTTTAGATGCATCATGGAATCCATATTTTAAAGGCACCATATAATAGTAATTATTTTCATCTGTAGAAAACCATAAAAGGTCATTGCTTGTAAGTATCTCTGCTTAGGTTGTATAACATATATTATTGGCTACAACTGTTAAGGAACTGCATTGGCATTTTGTGATGTAGCCCAGAGCATCTCAAACTTTAATGTACATATGTATTATCTGGGGATCTTATTAAAAGGCAGATTCTGATTTGTTAAATCTAGACTGGAGCCTGGGACTCAGGTTTCTATCCACTTCAAAGTGAATCATGGTCCAATAGCGCTGTCAGAGTAGCAGTGATTTAGACCACAGCATGATGCTCCACCTATTTGATGGTTAATTATTTCCCCTCCTCTCTCTCTCTCTCTCTCTCTCTCTCTCTCTCTCTCTCTCTCTCTCTCTCTCTCTCTCTCTCTGTGTGTGTGTGTGTGTGTGTGTTGCACCTTGCTTTGTGCATTAAGTGTATTTGCATATTATGAATCTGAGTACCTTATGGTTTTGTGAAAAGGTGAAAGGTCAAGAAATTTACATAAAATGACATCAAACATGGCAGGTGTGTGCGGTTTTATAATTTAAAACAGACCAACCATTATGCTCTGGTCACTCTACCAAGACACTAATGTCACAATCAAGCCTTAATCACTTTTCTAATGTGATAAAGAAGGTTCTTATATCAGAATCCTGACTTTCACTGTGCTTTTTTCCAAGGTCCTTATCTGCTTATGACAGTCTGGGTGTGCAGCAGTACACTGAGCTGTATAAAGCGTTGGGTAAAAATGCTGAATTTTCCTAGAGCATCATTTTATTCAAAGATTTAGGAAATTGTGTTAAGACAAACATGGATTGTTTAGGTTATAGATGTGTGTACATTTACACAACACAAGAGCTTGTGATAGACCACATTCTGATTATGCTGCTTGTTACAAAGAAGAGAAATGGCTTCAGAGCATATCATCATTAGGGATAATTTCTGGAGTGGTGGTAGATTAAAGAACTAGAAAGGAAGAAAGCACTCATAAGAAATCGACTTAAGCCAGAATCCTTGCTCTGTCACCTTATAGATCTTTATCCTTCTGGGCCTCATCCATTTTCTTATTTGCAAAATTAAAGAGTTAGTCACATTTTGTGGTCCTTCCAAGCTCTGACATTCTATGGTTTTTATAATTAAATTATTCTTTTCCACTGAGAATTTTACTTGAATTCATAGGCGACCAGTTGACTATTTTGTATGGTAGCCCTAGCTCTGTGGTAGTCCCCATCTGTGACCAGACCTGTCAATCATCCTGTGATTATTTCTACAGTTTTTCAGAGTCAAAGGCCTGCCCTGGAGATGGCATTTCATTTGAAATACAATTAAGTGCACATGGTGCTGGGAAATGTGTTACCCCACAAGCAATAGGGTGCGTCTCCGGAAGAATTTACCCCCCAAATTTAAGGGATCAATGAGCAGTGTAGCTCACCAGAGCAGCTACTTGACAATTTGTCACTCAACTTCAGGAAGACTATAGAGGAACAGCACAATGCATTAATGAGTAGCAACAAATCCCCATGACAACATGTTAGTTCATTAAAATTTTATCAGCATTCTTCCTAAGGAAAGTATGCCTTCTGTTCTATGTTGAGTTTCTTCAACATTGTTTTACAGCCAATTCACAGCATTCTGGTGTGCTTCAAAATTAGTTCCTGTGGAGAGTCAGATGCAGTCTGTATATTGTGTCACACATGGGTCTCCAGGGTGTCACGAGAAAATATTGCTTGCAATTTTTGTGCATCTATGGTTTAAATACTAACAAGCATTTCCCTACTGCCTTTTTTTTGGAATAATAAGAAATTAGCTGGAAATCTATCACCATATTAATTCTTTTAGCAAATGCATTACACTGTATTTTATAGGCATCTTTCTGATACTCAAAAAAGGCATCAAAAGTGGAGAAACTATTAGATATTTTTTTCTTGCTGCCATGGTAGTTCTTTTCTCTCTGGCTTTGGAAAACAAACAGAGATTAATGTGCCAGCCTTGACATTTTCCTTGATTGTTTGATCTTTTTATGTGTAACCCAGATGTTAGTGGTTAACACTTCCTCAAACCTTTCAGCATTGTAGCAACATACTTTACACTTGAAATTTAGGAAAAATTATCAAGACTTAACAGATGCTAGAAGAAAAACTGTAGATCTTGATATTTTCAATAATATTTGGGAGAACTGTATTGCAATAATCTTTTCCATCTGTGCAAAGGGTGAGTTGTTGATCTCACTTATGTTCTCCATTTTATGATAGGTCACAAGCAGCCTTGCTAGTGGACCTCTGCTCATTTGCACTATGAGATATTACCGATATGAGCTGTAACAGTTTATCACCTTCATGAGTTCTAAAATTTGAGTATTATGATTTTCTGGATCAGACATTAGATCACTTATCTACACCGAAACAAAAATAGCAGGATGGCTTTTTACTCTGTATACATTGAAAGAGTTGTTTTCAATACACCATGCAGGACATTTTAAGTGTTTATGACAGTTCTATGAGCTAGTTAATGCATTTTCAAAATTAGTATCTATATATGAAGTGCATACTGGCTTTGAGTTTGTAATCCTCCTGCATCAATTACTGGGATTACAGTATTATGCCTGAATAGCCCACCTCAATGTAACGTTTTCATTCTGAAATTCAGAAAAGTTGTTTCAAAGAAAATTTCATATTTTTTTCAGTTTCCTTCTATTTGTTTCTTTTTGTTTGATTGCTCTGAGAAAGGTTCTTATTCTGCAACCTAAGCTGCCCCAGAGCCTGTTATACAACCCATGCTGGCTTCAAAGTCATTTTCATCCTGCCTTAACATTCTTAGTACTGGTTCTGTAATTCCAGGCCACAACAACCCCATTTTGCTTCTAGTTCTTGCTTTTTTGGTGGGGGGTGTAGTCTAAAATAGTTCAGGCTGGCCTTGGACTCCTTATGTAACTGAGGATGACTTTAAACATATTATCCTCATTCCTGCTTTATTAGGCATTAGAGATCAAGCACAGGGTTTCATTCCTTAGGAAAACATTCTGTCAACGGAGCTACAATCCTAGCTTTTAACAAAAAATAACTTGCTATATGCACGAATGTATTCCTGCTGTCCATGGAGGCCAGAAGCAGGCACTGGATTTCCTGGTACTGGTGCTACACTAGGCTGTGAACTGCTCTCTGGGTTCGAGGAATCAAATCCTGCTCCTCAGAAAAAACAGCCAGTGCTCTTAACTGCTAAACCATCTCTTTAGCCCCTCCTGCATACGTTTTCTTGACTTGAGAATTTTATTTGCAAGATATGCTAAAATAATAAAACTTTTTCATCAGAATTTATAAATAAGGATATTCATATTAACACTTTATGATAGTGGAAAATAATATAATAAATCTAAATAGCTGGAAGTACAATTAATTTAAATGTCCACATGTACAATGCTAGTCAACTATTAAAATCAATGAAATAAATCTTTATTTACTTATCAAATGGGTTCTTAGCAATATATTTTGAAACTATAGAAAGTATATTTGTACTTTTGTATCAAATATGTTATGAAAAATGCACTTCTATGAGATAAAAAATTGAGAAAATAAACAAACAAAATTGGTATTTCTTTCTTTCTATGTGTTTGTGTTATATCATTTCCCTAACTTAATAATTTCTTAAAAGCAGAAAACGTTCATAATCAAAGTTTTTAGAGAGACCAATAACAAAAGAATTTTTGAATGTAAACAAGTAAATGTATGTTAATGAATTGGGTCAGCACAAATAAATAACCAAGCCAGCTAAATAGGAACGGGTATTTTTAATGACTGAAAAGGGGGGAAACTCACACTACAAGGGTGGGAGGTCCGGAGGTCTGAAGACACCGCATGGAGAGAGAGAGCACACCTGTGTTCTCTCCGTTTATCTAACTGGGGGTTCAGGGAGCCACACCCCAACTGGATGTGATTGGCTGATAATTTCCCCCATCATCTCCCCCTTTTGTCGAAATAAAATCGATCCAAGCCCAGCACAGTTATATACAATAGGAACAGACACCAAATATAAAATTACAAACAATAAACAATATTAAACAAGGAATGTATAACAAAAGTTTTACTAAACATTTTATTTTAAGGAGTCTAACTATTGTATTGAAATTAAGTTTGGCTAAATTGTGAGGAAGGTAACTACAATTATTTAATCTTTAACTCCATTAAAGATTGAGAAGGGAAACAATATTACTTGAGTGGACAGGAAGTGTAATCGAGAAACTTTCAAAATGTGTAACAAATGACAGAGACAACTGACTACCTGGGCAATCAACCAAAGTCTCATTTGTAATGATGAAATGACCAACTTTGGCTAAGGCCTAAAGTAACTGGTATACCATTTTTTAAAGGCAAGAAACTTTTTAAAACTATCTTACCCTGTCTTGGCAGGATATTATGACAGTTTTGTTTTATTCATTTATGGATACTCTGTATCTCTGTTAGTGGTTGAGGTATGGGCATTTCTTTGCCCAAAGGCCAGTTCTGCCAAGAAGAAAGGCTCCAGGTAGAGTGTCTCTGGTGCTCAACATTTTTTTGGGAATAGATTGGTATTGCCAGGAGCGATTGTGTCTCATTGTCAAGAAACTACAAAACTCTAAATTAGATTAAAAGCCATTTTCTACAGCTCCTTGAAGAGGTTGAAGATTATCTATCTATACTGAACATAATCTCTATGTATCTAAAGAACCTGATTAGTCTAATTATAAATATAACAAACATAGATGACTATTGATCTATAAATTTTAATACCTATTTAACTTAAAGACTAAGACAATAAACAACTGTGCAATAAATGAGGACAATGACTTTCAAATATAAACAATGTATAAGTATCTTAATCGGAGGTAGTAATGTACATTGTGGTATAGTAAATATATATATATATATTTATATATATCAATACATAAACAATGTTTTAAACAGAGGTAGAAGCATACATGCATACAATCAGGGCGGAGCAGCATGGGGAAATCCCAGCGGGGAAGGGCTGAGGGGAATGCCTGAGCTGGATGCCTGCATTTAGCGCCCAGCAGTGAGGGCTGTGGGGGGGCAACTGGGAGGGAGGGAGCTGGGACAGACTATGTAGCTTGGCTGCTAGCCAGGCTGCAAAAAGCCCCACGAACAGGCTAGCCCCACGTAAGGGCGCCAAATGTTAATGAATTGGGTAGGCACAAATAAATAACCAAGACACTGCATGGAGAGAGAGAGCAAACCTGTGTTCTCTCGTTTATCTAACTAGCCACACCCCAACTGGATGTGATTGGCTGATAATTTCCCCCATCAAATGTAGTATTGACATTATTGTCTATCAGTGCGTTTACCAGCGATGTCATTTTGGGCAGTTTGAGCTAAATGATTCCTTTTCCTGGAGCTGCTTATGTTTGGTGGCAGGCAAATGAACTAGCATCTCTGTCCTCCATCCTTGTGAAGTCGGTAATATAACATGCAGTTGTAACCAGAACAAATGCTAGACCACTGGTTTATAGGTGTTTGACAAAGGGTACCATGTAGGATAATTTTTACTTCCTGTGTGGAACACCTATCTGTTCTTACATGTTCTGTCATAATCCTGTTTTACATGCCTTGATCTTGAAGGTTTTTTGTTTTTCCTTTCAATGGAAACTCCGATTCAGAAACTGGGCAACACCATTTTATAGATCTTTAGAATTTAGTTCACATGACGTTAAAGGGTTATCTGTAGAATTAATTGCTAGGATCAAAGGTATCCAAGGGTTCTGCATTCTCAAATGTACAGTCTTTGTACAACTTTGCCTTAACAGCAACTTAACATAGTCAGCCCTTTACACTAGTCCTAGATTTCAAAATGTTTAGTGTAAAATGCATCAAACATATTCCTAGTTATTTTCCTTTTGAAAACAAACAATAAAGACCCATTGTTAAAGTTTTGGTGTAACTAAGTTTAACAACGTATTTAAACACGTCAGAACTGCGAGGTTGCCAGCATCCATGCACAACAGCAAACATCCTTAGTTTATACAAAGCCAGATATCTTTCCTTACCAAATGCTAAAAAGAAAATGAAATTGTCTCTGTCGGTGACTTATGTTGTCAATATTAGCTTCATAGAGGACTGGTTGTAGTCAGTTCATATATATATTGGTTTTTCAAGACAGGGTTTCTCTGTAGCTTTGGGCCTGTCCTGGAAATAGCTCTTGTAGACATTTCAACACAAGGGAGAAAGCAGTGCCATGCTGGTTAGAGAGTGCAATCTTGTCCTAGCACTATTCAACAATGACCTGGGAAGACTCACCTTGGATTACAATTAATAAAAACAAAGTATATATATAGAGATTGTAACAATTTTAAAGATAAAAACTGGTCCCACTGTGTGGTCTTAATATCAGACTCTAAAGTCTGATGCAAGTAGGTCTCTGATGTCCTTTGAATTAGATACAATAATGCTGAAAGTCAAGTTTCTTTGATACTGCTGAAAAAAGCTCCTGTAAATCCTCAAATGTACTTATAAGTGTATAATATTTTTGATGGAGGCCTGAATTAAATGACTTGTTGCCCAAGAATAACAGTTGCCTTCTAACATTGTTTCTTGTTAAGGATCCTAAAGGACTATCTTCCTCAAGTTCTGCTCTTCATTGATCATTTTCCAGTTGTTGGGTTTGTGATCTGACGATCTATTCTGAAATTATGGAAACCTTGTAGGTAGCACCTACTTGATAGCAATGAATGTTTGGGGCTATGATGTTGGGAGCAATCACTAACCTATGCCTTCTACCCAGCTCTCCTTCCTCTCCCTCACTTCTCTCTGCTATGTACCATGAGATATAAGCTGCTAAAACTTTACTCCACCTCATTCTCTTCACCATGGATGCTGTGTCCTACCACAGCTCCAGAAGTGATAGAGTCAAGTGACTGTGGACTGAGACCTCTGAAACATATGATCCCAAATCAGACTTTCTTCTCTTTAAATTGTTTTCTCAGGTATTTTATTCTATCAATGGAAAGGTGAGTAACCCATAATACTTGTTTTCATAACTATGGACAGGTGTTGTACCTCTTTAAACTGAAGTCTGAGCATCCATAATGAGTATAATACTAATAGCCCAAATTAATTATGTAATTTTAATAAATAATAAATGTATTTATGGTTTGAAAGTGCTGGGTAAACTGCTAAGGATTCCACCCCATTGGGAACTAATTTCTTATGGAGGTTATCAGTGAGTGAGGTTGCTATGGCAACTATTTGGCTAATAATGTCTCAAAAACAAAACCTATTATATTCATGCCCCCTATATATGTATGGCAAATACACAGGGCTAAACACAAAGTTTAACTTGGATTCATTCAGCCACTCTCTGTATTTTCTATATGTCACTTTTTACCCTATGCCCTTGCCTGTGTTATTATAGAAAAATTAAATCTTAGATATTGGTGGATATAGGAAGTGAAACTAAAGGACAAAGAAAAATAGAGGACGTGAAAATTTAAAAAAAAATCTTACAGAAATTAGGAAGTAGATAGTTGGGCTTATTCTAAGAATTTCAATGTGAGGATTCCTCTGATATTTCTTCTTTCTGCTTTATCCCACTGGTGAAAATAAATGAGCCAATGGGTCTTCCGCTGCATGCCCCTGGAGAGTCTGCTACATCACAATATACCTAAAGAAAAAGTATCTCTTTCTGATTAGCAGTCTCACAGCTTTTCTCTCAAGCATTCCCTGTGGGTTTCGGAAAATTATTGCAAACCAGATCTAAAACAGAGCGGAACAGAGAGAACTCTTTTGGTTTATAACTGCTCTGTGAGCTAAATTCAACCTTGTTTATTGTCTTAGGGTTTCTATTGCTGTAAAGATATACCATGACCATGGCAACTCATTTAAAGAGAATCATTTAAATGAGGTGCCTTACAGTCACAGAGGTATAGTCCTGTCATCATGGTAAGACATGGTGGCATGCAGACAGACATGGTGCTAGAGAAGGAGCTGAGAGCTCTACAATTGATCTTCAGGCAACAGGAAGTAAACTGTATCATAGCTTGAGCATAGGAGACCCCAAAGCCCATCCCCACAGTGACACAATTCTTCCAACAAGGTCACACCTCCTAATAATGTCAATCTCTATGAGTTTATGGGGGTCAATGATATTCAAACTACCATATATATCAATAACTTTTAGGAGGTAATTAATTAAGTGATTGAAAAAGATGTATCTCTAACCATCCGTTTGGACTCACTCTCATTTTTGTTTTTATCAAGTTTAAACATGAGATTCATTTTTAAAGACATGATGCCAACTGAGAAAGTTACATTAAGTAGTGGAAATTTGACTAATGCATGTGTGTTAATGCATACATGTGCGCATTATATAATCCCTGAAAAGGAATTTCAGTATTAAAAAAATGTTTCACAGTTGGCAATAAAAATTATTTTCTGTTACTATGTTTCTGTTTCTGAAACTACCCCTTAAGTGCTAAGACAGAAGGGTGTCTGGCAGACTTGTATTCTAGCACACCCATCTGCCTGCTGCATGGTGTCTTGTTGTCGTTCATTTTAGTAGAGAAATTCATTTGTGTTGTTTTTACTGTTATTAATGTTAACCAGAGTAATAACATCACTATAAAATTTAATTTTGAATGTAATAATGATTTATGGGTACCTGAATGATGTAAGAGTCAACAGGATGTAAGGCAGCACAGCTCTGGAATTCCAGCTATGTGAGCCAAACTATCAGAAAGGCATTTTCAACTTGTATGGATGGTTTGTTTTATAAGTGTTAATACAGAGAGGCCTCAAAGACGCTTTTATTTTTTATTAATATTTCTCTGTTGCTTTTTTATGATCCCTGTTCAAAATCAACAGAGATCTTACTAGACCAAGATAGCAACATCCATGAAGATTGCTAGTTTAGTTTCTTGTTGTTGAACATGAGTTAACTTGTCAGGCAATATGACTATTTCTTGGTTTTATTTTGCTTTCCTAATTTAGTACATACGGTTTGGAAATTATTCCCACGTGTATAATGTCTCACCCCATTTTCTTTTGTTCTAGAGAAGGCTCTAAGCCAGGCAGTGGTGGCGCATGCCTTTAATCCCAGCACTCGGCAGACAGAGGCAGGCGGATCTCTGTGAGTTCGAAGCCAGCCTGGTCTACAAGAGCTGGTTTCAGGACAGGTTCCAAAGCTACAGAGAAACCCTGTCTCGAAAAACAACAACAACATAAAAACAAAACAAAAAAAAATAGAGAAGGCTCTAGTCATTTAGTAAAATGGAGGTGACTAGTAAGGACAGATGCTTATGTCTTTGCATCCACTTGCCATATAGTTGTGCAATGCATGCCCTGAGATGAAGGAATGAAATTAATTTTATATGCATTAATTTATATTTTTAAGCTTGTCCCTTTCTCTTCATCCAATGGTCATAAATACAGACACAAAATAGTTGTTTGTTCAATAATAAATCACATTAGGCCAATGAAATGGCTCTACAGGTAAAAGAGCTTGCAGCTATGTCTGATACCCTGAGTCCAGGCACTAGGACCCACATGATGGAAGGTTAGAACTTGTTCTCCAACTTACACACCGTGCCATGGATGTGTGTGCATGTATATACACACACAGAGATAAAATTCAACAAAACCAAAGAATGATACCTACCAATTGAATTGGAGCTTATTTCCCATGTAGGTTGTGACTGTTCTGTGAGGAATTTTTTTGTCATTGAAGGAGCTCTCCATTATTTTTTTCTTTAGACATAAGAAGAAAAAGCTATACAATGGAAGGGGTACATTTTGTTCTGACATGGCCCAGTTTTCCTGCAACTGTGCTTGGATATGGCTTAGTTTTTATAAGACATTCCAAATGCAGGTTTCATTTTCAGGTACTGGACCTTTAATGAACTAAACGTAATGAAGTTCTTGCTATTTATAAATTGCTGGAATTAATTTATTTTTTCTTTCCATTCCTTTATTTGTGTGTGCGAATGCATTGTACTTGTATGTATATATGCTGTTTGTGTGTGTACATGGATAGGTCAGGAGTCACCCACTTTGGTTTTTGAAATAGTCACTGTAACCTGGAGCTCGATGATTAAATTAGACTGGCTACCGAGCCCAGGGATCTATGTTTCTATTTTCCTAGCACAGGGAATGTAAGCACATAGCAAGACTCCAGATTCTTTTACTTGGGTTCTAGGGATGACATTTGTCTTCAGGCTTGCATAGCAAGCAATTTACTAACTTTCCATCCTTTATTTGTGATAAAATATTTTTCTAGGTTGTCCAGGTAGATCTCATGTAATTAGAGTGGTTCCTCTAAGAGGAATGTGGGATGGTCAAGATTAGAAATTGGAAGGGGGGTGATAGAAAGCAACTGAGTGATCTTAGGAAGAGTCTACAAGCCAAGGAATATAGGATGTCTTAGACACCAATGACAACAATGAAACATACTCACCCCAATGGCTCTAAAAGGAACACAATCCAGCCAATTTCTTGTTTTTTTTTTGTTACTGTGAACCTAGAGGCAATAGGTTTCAATTTTTTAACCACTAATTTGGGTTTTACTTAAAAACTTATTCTATGTGTATGGGTGCCTTCACGGCTGTATACTGCATGCATCAAGTGTCTGTGGATTCCAGAAGAGGGTGCTGCATCCCTTGGAACTTGAGTTACACTCATCCATCTTGTGAGTACTGAAATTGAACTCAGGTCCTTTGGAAGATTAGCCAGTGCTTGTAACCATGAAGCCTTGTCTCCAGTCCCTAATTTGTTACAAAAACAAAACAATAGTATATAGTACTTGCTTTTTAAATTTTTTTTCTAGGAAGTTTCAGATTAGAATTGCATGTTTCTATTCCTAAATCAATCTTAATATGAAACATGTATAAATTTGATTCACCTATACCCAATGTCAATTATATATTGTGAGGCAGTCAGACCCACAGGCATTGTATGGATTGTATATTTTTTTCTCACAGCTTCACTATCCTCCTCACTTTGGTTCTACAGGAGATTGTTTCAATTGTCTTTCTGAGCATTCAGATTTCACAAAAGCATCAACCTCCTTTCTTCTTAAACATGGCCTGTGAGTGTATTGGTGTGTTTATAATTAGCATAAAGGTAAGAAGAAGCCTTGATGATGTTTTATACTGACATTAAGCTAGACAGTGTTTCATAGTGATATTAGACAAGACAGACTCACATGCAATGGTAATGGCTACTGGTCATTATATTTTATTGAAGGCATGGAATTAAATAAAATGACTTAGTAAAGACAGATTAAAATAACCTACAATATAGGTTTTGGAAATATCCTTGAATGGGGTATCACCAGCCTGATTTGACTCAAATACTTGTATTTAGCATAATCACCACAACCAAAGGAGTATTGTGCAAGATAATGTTGCTAATCACCCTTTTTTCTTGGCTTGACTTGAATTTACTTATTTTCTGTTTCCTATTGAACTAATGATAGGCACAGACTCAGTCAGGACATAGTTGCTAGGCTGTTGGTGCATTTCCGGGGAAGATATCTTACCATGATAAAAGTGATTGAGCAAATATCTCATTCTGTTCCAACATGGACATCAATCCTTACTTCTTGTTTACAGTTAGCACTTTGTGATGATGAGGGAAGTGCCAAGATGACCTTACAGATGCACACATACAACTTTGAGGTACAGCTATTGGAGTGTTCTGAAGTTTTCTATCTATCTAACCATGTCTGGACTTTTTACATAAGTGTTTCCTTAGTGATAAATCTTGGGTTAGGACAATTATAACCAAATTGTCTAAGCTAGGTTTTTGTTGCTGTGTTGAACACCATGACTGTAGTGGCTTAAATATGAATGCCCACCATAGACTCATAGATTTGAATGTTTTTATCATTAAGGAGGGGCAATACTTGAGAGGGCTTAGGAGGTGTAACCTTGTTGGAGTAGGTGTGGTCTTGTTGGAGGAAGTACATGTCACTGGGGGTTGAATTTGGGGTTTTAAATGCCACACCATTTCCCGTGTCTTTCTCTTCTTGCTGCCTGAAGATCTGGATGTAGAACTCTCAACTGCTTCTCCAACACCATGTCTGCCTGTGTGCCTCCATGTTACCCACCATGAAAATTGAACCTTTGAAACTCTGAACAAGCTCCAATTGAACACTCTCTTTCATAAGTGTTGCTGTGATCATGGTATCTCATTACAGCAGTAGAACACTGAGTAAGACAGAAGATGGTACTTGGGAACATGGTATTGTTGTGAAAGGCCTGACCATGCTTCTTGATGGCAGAATGTAGACTTCTTATTAGGCAGGAAGTGGGACTTAATTGGCCGTATTAGCAGTAGTAAGGAAGACATAACTTAGAGCAATATAGACTATGAAGGCCTGATTCAAGAAGTTTCAGAGGATGAACATTTTTATAGGTGCCCTAGGGACTGTTCTTGTGATGTTTGGAAAAGAATGCATAGTTGGTTGTTTTTACTCTTTGCTGTTTTTTCTTTGCTCTTTGGGGGATCACCACCCATCTCCCAAGTAAATACACACATGGAGGCTTATTCTTTTTTATGTGTATTTATTCTCTTTGCTTGACTGCCCTGCCTATCCTTTCTTTTTCCTTGCTATCAGCTGTGAACAGCTTTATTAGACCAATCAGGTGTGTTAGACAGGTAAAGTAACACAGCTTCACAAAGTTAAACAAATGCTGGCCTGCCAGCTCAGCCTGGATGCCGAGACTGGCGGAGGGGGGGGGGTGCCTGGACTGAGACAAGGAGGCTTCTTTTCAGGTGGAAGAACAGCAAGCTTTATTTTGCCTCAGCTAAAGTCTTTTATACCTCTACTGCTTCTGTGGAAAATCACCGGCCAGAAAGAACACAAACATCCTTGTCAATTACAGACCACAAGGAAGTTCCACTGTCGGTCAGGGGGAGTGAGGGCAGCTAGATCACAACAAAATGTAACACATCTTTGCATCATTAAACAAATATTTCACAGAATAAACAAATGTAACACATTTTAAAATAATGTTCCACAACAAGAATGTGTCTGCATTTTGCCATTGTACAAAAAATTATTCCTGAGGCTAAACTGAAGAGTTTGGATTAATTGTATTTGTTAGCAGAGGAGACTTTAAGATAGCCTAGCATTCACTGTCCTGTGATTATTAGTGGATAATCTTGTGCAGATCCATAATGAAAACAAGAAAGTTTAGCAAGGAAAAATAGAAAACGTACAGGTTGAGGAGAAATGGAGCACTAGGCTGTGCAATGGACTAAAAGCCTGATGCTAAATGGAATAAAGGGAATGGTGACCTCAGGGTAAGACCTACATGAAAAGGAACTAAATAAAAGCTTAGCAGTGAAGAAAAGGATCAATATCAGGAAACTAGTGAAAATGTAATTTAATGAGGGGACCAACTTCCAGTTGCAGGAAACATCAGATCTTGGGAGCTTCGATCACATGGTTCTGGCTTTAGAGTCAAGGATACCAGAAATGATGTGGGAGGTCCTTTCTGTATATGTGTTGCTTTTATTGGCTAATGAATAAAGCTGCTTTGCCTATAGGAAGCTGTGAAGGTAAAGCCTGGATTTTATTAGAGACCTCAAGATAGTGGAGATACCAGAGTCCTGGGATACCTGCCAAGAGAAAGAAATGGGTTTCAGTCAACAAAGCTGAAATAATTTGCAGATCTGAAGAGTTCCTTGATATCACATATGCAGATGCAGAATTTGGAGTTGGCCCAGCTGTTTTTTGGTCTTGCTTTATCCACTATTTCCTCACTATGCTAACTTTCCTTTACTTTAGAATGGCAAAATGTATTCTGTGCCATTGTATGTTGGTACTGTGTGAGCTGCCTTTTGATTTTGTTAATGCAGGGACTATAGCTAAGAGTTTTCCTTGAGTCTCAGAAGAGACTGTGAACTTTGAACTTTTAAAACCTGTTGAGACTGTGATAGTTTATGGGGACTTCTGAAGTTGGATTAAATTCATTTTGCACTGTGGTATGGGTACAACTCTATGGGTGCCAGGGGATGGTATAAGGTGGTTCGAATAAAAATGTCTCTCATAGGATCATAGATGAATGTTTGCTCATTTGGAAATGGCACAGCATTAAAGGGTTTAAGAGATTTGACCTTGTTGGAGTATGTGTGGGCTTGGTGGAGGAAGTATGTTACTGAGGGTGAAATTTGTGGTTTTAAAAGTCCAAGTCAGACTAATGTCTTTCTCTTCCTGCTGTCTGTTGAGCCAGAAGTAGAACTTTCAACTGTTTCTCCAGCACCGTGTCTACCTGGATGTCAGCATGCTCTCTACTATGGTGAAAATGGACTAAACCTCTGAAACTTTGAGAAAGCCCCAACTGAACAGTTTTTTCTTTTATAAGTGTTGTAATTATAATGTTGCTGTACAGCAATAAAACACTGATTAAGACAATGACCAAAAGCAACTTGGGAAAGAAAAGGATCATTTCATTCTACAGGTTACAACCCATCATGCAGAAGTCAGGGAAGGAACTCAGGATATAAACCTGGAGTCAAGAACTGGAGTAAATGTAATGGAGGAATGCTGCTTGCTGGTTGGCTCTCCATAATTTGCTCATCCTACTTTCTTATATCACCCAAGACCTCCTGTCCAAAGGCATCATTACCTCCAGTGAGTTGGGTCAACCCACATTAATCATTAATCAAGAAATTGTTTACAGATATATCTACTGGGTAATCTTATGGAAGCATTTTTTCAAAGGGGTGACTCAATTGTTGCACTAGCTTTTATAAAATTGATAAAAAAAAACCCTAACAAGCATTTATTGGTTGAACAATGATGGACTAGTTCATTCCGGGTGAGTTATTAACCAGAAAAAAAAAAAAAAAACAAAGGTGCTGTTGGTAAAAGGCTGAGAGCATGAATCTTAGAATGAAAAAAAGTCAATTTTACAACACACTATCAAACATTCCACTGTTTTTGTAAGGACTCAAAGTTGACTCCATCATTAGTATTATTTCTAGACAAATCTGAAGCACTGTATACTACTGAGCTTTTCTAAGTTCTGTTAATGGTTCCTCCATTTCTCTTTCCCTTATATGTGTGTCACTTATGCATTAGAATCCTTTTTCACATGAAGATAAGGTGACTTGAGCTAGAGTCAAAGGAATCTGTCAGGGGAAGAATGACAAGCATTTTCATAGCTGTCTGAAGTCTTTTCTCTTGTCATGTTCCTGTAGTCTCTGTGAGGCAGCTCTTGTTAAAGGCAGGTATCCCGTCAATCACATGATAGGTGGTGTTTGGAGTCTGAGGTATTGACAGTAGACATTTGCTTTGGTTTCCCATAGTCTTGTCTCAAAGGCATGTGTTAGATGCCAGCCCCTTAAAAGAGAAGAGATGGCAACAGTGGCCAAGACACTCGGGACAGTGGGCACTGCTGTATAGTATCCTTGACTTACTGGGTAGATAGTAGATTCAACAAAACCATTTCCATTTATTTGAATACAAGTTTATTTTCATGACTGATTTCATTAAAGAGGAAGTTTTGTAGCTGAATAGAAAAATCTATAGTCTCTATAATATGATATTTACTGTAACTACTGATAACATAATCAGTTAACGGCATAGTTTAATAACTGCTGTCTATATTAGATGACAACACTCCTTTCTCTGATTTATTGCAAGCATGAAGTATGGGCACCAATGATGGCTAGAGAATTCCATACTTACAATTTAAAGAAGCTAATTAAGTTGCAAGGTAAAAGAAAAAATATAGGAGTTATGGTTGATATTTTTGGCTACAGAGGCAAGGAATCTTCAAGATGAGGAAGATGTGTGATCCAATATGGTTTCAGGCCTATGCAAAAGTGGTGTGGGAGGTCCTTCTGTCTATGTGTTGCTTTTATTGGTTAATGAATAAAGAACTGGCTTGGCCTATAGCATGAGAGGAGGAAGGTGAAGTCAGAGAGAAGCCATAGAGCCACTGGAGACAGATGCCAGAAATGTAGCCAGTATGCCACTGCCACGTGGTGATACACAAATTAATGGAGATGGGTTAAATCCAGATGTAAGAGTTAGTCAATAAGCTAGAGCTAATGGACCAAGCCGTGATTTAATTAATATGGTTTCTGTGTGATTATTTTGGGTCTAAGCTAGCAGGGTGCAACAAGCAGCCCTCCCAAAAGAGATCTGTGTTACATAGCATCACCTGCTGTGCTATGTCCTCATTATTAGTGAAGTATATAGACCACCTGGAAAGCATCATCTTGGTCAACTTAGTCCATTTGTAAATTAAGCAAGGGATGTTCTTTATAGTTAATTGTGGGTTTATTATTAGCATCAATTTTTTAATAAGGAGAACTGAGAAATGTATGTATTTGATTGCAGCAGGCTTTCCTGGAAGCACAGTGCCCAAATCGTGACACAGAGACTTAACTAATTATGAATGTTCGGCCTTAGCTCAGGCTTGTTTTTAGTGAGCTTTTTTTTTTCTTTAACTTAATTTAACCCATTTCTATTAATCTATGTGCTGCCCAGTCTCATCTAAATACTGTCCATCATGCTTTTCTCCTTCCTCTGTGTCTGACTGGTTGGCTACTGGCTGACTGGCTAGTTCCCCTTTTTTCTCTGCCCACCAGCCCCTCCTGTCCCTTCTCTTTCTAGCTATTGGCCATTCAGCTTTTTATTAGACCCATCAGGTGCCTTAGACACAGAAGGAAAAACAGCAACATGTCTTTACATAGTTAAACAAATATTCTATTCTACAACATTTGAATATTTTAAATTTTGCTTGTCATTTTAAAATGATTTCAGGAACTGGGACGATGGCTCAGTCAATAAAGTGTTTGCCATGCAAGCATAAGGGCATGAGTTTGGATTCCCAGCACTCACATAAAAAGCTAAGCATTTCAGTGTGTGCCTTCTGTTCTAGAGATAGGCAGGTAGAGATAGGATAGTCTTTTAGATTTGTTTCCCACCTAGTGTAGCTCAATTGGTGAGCTTCAGGCTCAGTGAGAGTCTCTGTGTCAAAAACTAAAGTAGATATCAACTGAGATACACCCAGTGTTGACGTCTGGCCTCCACATGTGTGTACACTCCCAAACAGGAACACACACACTTTCACACATAAGCAAGTAGATCACCCCAACATAAATAAATTAGTAACTATAGTTTCAAACAAACACAAACATATGTTAATTTTCTTGTTGCAAATATAAATCTTAATAGGTATTAAAGATATACATCACAATGTTGTAAAAAGATACAAGACACTGTGACAAAGACAGGGAGAGAATAGAAGTACTTCTTATGGACCCCTTATCCAACACAGTGCGGTCCTGGAAACATGACTGGGATTTTATGGGATTGAAGACAGGACAGTCACATAGACATGCATAAAGAAAACCTGGCATGTGTGGGCATCCCTGTAGATATCACTGCATGCAGGAAAGTCAACCATGAAGAAGTGAGAAAGAAAACTTGGTTCAAACTTCAAGGAGTCTGATACCAGGAAGTTTGTAGCAGTATATTTAAAGACAATATAATTGTAAAAAAGTTTCCTGGTGTAATACAATTCCCAGTGCACAAGGGAGCATAATTACATTGAAATTCAACTCAGGGTTTATGTTATTTCTTCCAAGAAGATAGGCTACCTACATTACCTTAAGGACCCAAGAAAAGATCCTTCCAGGTCTCAGTAATACAGATGGTGTTGAGAATATTTGGGCTATTATCCATCTGTGGTCCTGGTTGTGGGAGCTTAAGAGTCCCTGACTGTACAGGTAACATCCAGTCCTGGTTGTGGGAGTTTGATATGCTTGACCCAACAGATAACACAGATCACCAGGCTATTATCATCTCCAATTCCTAGCCTTCTGTAAAAACAGGCTATTTGTCTTCCTTTTGAAAGGACAATCCTGCATGCTTAATATTCCTAGTTTCCCTGAAGGTCCATGGGCATGAGGACCTTTGTGCTCCCAACATATTAAGGTGGGGGAGTACCAACTATGCAAAAGCCCTGAAACTCAGTTGTTTCATTAAGCACAGGAAAGGGGAGTTAGCTGGTCTAGATAGGATGATTGTGTAGGGGAGCAGTCTATGGCTGTAAACATCTGGGAGGAGAGACTGTTGGTTGATGATTTCTGTATACTGTCAATGCTCACACACAGACCAGAGGAAGCCTTTCCCAATTGAAATTGGTCTGAGGCCTTGTGGTCCTTGTCAGTAATACACATTTACTCAGAACTTCACCCACTCCTGACACATCTGTTCAGGATTTCCTTCACTCTCCCCGGTGGGCTTATGTAGTTACCAGATTTTCCCAGTACTCATTCAGAGGACTTCCATTTTGTGATTTCTGACACCAGAATCTGTGTGAGGCTCAGAAAAAACCTTTTGGATCAAACAGTCTATTAATAATGAATAATAAAGGTCAGGAGGAGAATTAATTCAGCACCCAATACACCTCAAAAGGCAACCAGGTATGGTTCAGGCTACTGACAATAGTTTGATCAAAGAACAAAGACAAACAAAACCAGCAAGCTAAAACTGATTAGTATTCCAGGGAGAAAAGATAAAGTACACATATTAGTAATACTTCAGGAAACTTATTTTGCAGTAAATAGAAAAACAAAGCAAAGAAAGTCAAATAACCATTAGTCTACTTTGGAAATGTGTTTTACAGGCCTTTCCCACAGTTATGTTTTCCCTACTTAGATTTGACATATATATGTATATACATATATATGTGTATGAATAATATATATATAAATGAAGTTAGTTTAGACATTCATTTAAGTTCTTTTAAAGATAAAAATAAGAGGGTCAAATTATCACAGCATTGGCATGTCCTTTGAATTCTCCCTGAATGCTGTCTTAGTACTTTCCTTAATTCCTAATGAAGATTGTGCTTACATACACACTAACATGTAAGTTTATATAAGCATTGTGATCCTCCTGAATTGCAGAAACTCTTAAACTCATTTGTCAAATGAAGTGGCTAATACACAGAAAACTTCAGTAATGGATGAGGTGAGATGATAAAGTAGTATTGAAGACAGTGTGGTTATGTTTTTAATCAGTTCAATTAATTAATTGATTTATTGTATGCATGTGTGAAGAAACCAAATGCGAGTTCAGTCTCTCAATGTTATGTATGCTTTGAACAGTTTTATATTGAAGGCTAGCAAAGGTCTTGAGGTCTAAAAAGAATATTTATACTATAGAAGTGGAAAATGTCTCATAGTTGAGACATGATTCTCCACTGTAGAGAGATAGCCATGAATCCATATCACAGAAGTCCTCTTCCTAGCAACTCAATCGCATTATAACTCTGGAAGTGTGTTTATATTTACAGGATGATCTAGTGGTCGCAATGCAGTGTCTGTATAATACATATAGAAAATTGTGTTTCCAAAACAAGATGCAGAGATTAGTTAGGAGAGAGAATTTATATTATTTGATTTCTTGTGCATTCCCTGTCCCTACTCCCTTCTCTTCTTCTTGCCCTTTTTCATCTATTTTCCCATTTCTCTCTCCTTATTCTTCCCATCCCTTTCTTTCTAATCTTCTCATTCTTCAAGTGACACAGTACTTACCTGACATCCTTCAGACAATTCAGCTTTTCTTAAAGTCCATATTGATCACATCTGTAGACCACAAAGAGACTCCACTGCTTCTGGTATCAAGAGACGCCCACTTAAACCTAATATCATTAATCTAAGCACAGTAGAATCTAATAAAATATAATCAGCAAAATTATTCAGGTTGCAAAGATCAAGTTTCAGAATCTCCAACAGGAACTCATCAAGAATATGGCACCATATGATACAGGTTTCAACAAGACATCTTTCAGGTCTGAATGGTGAATTTTGGAAAGTACAAAAATGGTAAAAAAAAAAAAAAGAAGAAGAAGAAGAAGTAGAATGAGTCAGGAGGCAATTGAAGATAAATATGACTACTTAAGATGTCCTATGAGAAGTAACTTAGTGCCTTTCTAGAGGGCCCAGGTTCAATTCCCAGCACCCATAGGAGAGCTCACACCTGTCTGTAACTCAGTTCCAGGGAGTCTGACACCGTCATATCAATGTACATAAAATTAAATAAATTATTTTTAAAAAATATTCCTCAGGATATTTGTAGGATTATGTTCTGGTTTATGTTTTAAGATAAAATATTATTTTATTAAAAGAGAAAATAAACGCAAGGCATATCAATATGTAGCCAAGACCGGCTGGACAAAGACTGACAAAGTGAAAATGAGACAGAGTTTAGAAGAGGCTCAAAGACACAAGTTTTAAATGTTGTGATCCTGGTAGCATATGCCTTTAATCTCAGCACTAGAAAGGAAGGCAGATTCAGGTGAGTCTCTGTGAGTTCAAGGCCAGTCCAGTCTCCAGAGCTAGTTCCAGGACAGTTAGGGATACACGGAGAACCCCTGTCTTGAAAAACCAAAAAGAAAAAAAGAGTTGTGATCCTCACAGGAATTTCACTAACAGTCACATTAATAGTTATCTGTGTCGATAGATAAACTAAGTCATGGTGGGATGTGATGAGGTCAGACATGCTTGAGCCATATAAGAAATATGTAGATGATCACTTGGTGGGACGTTGTGGGCTGATGTAGACAATGTAAATCAAAGGTCATCCCACTGACTACCGAAGTTCCACTGTTATTTTAATCGATTAAAAATCTCTCCTTATTTTTCAAACGGTAATTGCAAACTGTCCTCTCCATTTGTTTTCATATTAAATGTGGAAAGGTTCCTTGTAATTGTTGATTTCCTCATTGTATCAAAGCACTACTTTTCAGGTGATGGCCAGTGTTTGAAGGACTGCAAACACTGTGAAATTGTTTAATACATGTTAATTGAGTGTGTTTATTTAAACCTAAATTTATAGTATGCTGTAAGATACCAGCTGTGTGTATCTTTCAGACAGCACAGAGACACAAAAAGTGGAGCCTATGCTATTTTTTTAAATAAAGCTTTTGCTAATTTCAGATTGACAGGAGAGGTAGTTTAATTAGTGACTGCTAAAATATATTTAAGTGAGTAGCCAGGGAAATCTCTGCTGGAGAACGGACATGCAAATCCCTGGCCAGGCCATTTTCTCTGTCTCCTGCAACTGTTTTAAAAAGAGAAAAAAAAAGTGGAAAGAAAGATTATAGAAAGTGAGGTCAGATTCACAAAATTTGTTAAGTTTTAGAATTCTGCCCACTTAAAAAATACAAATTAATATTTTAAAAGTCCCAGAGCAATGATGATGAAAGACAACACCGATGATCTGTGCTATTTTACTACTGTGAAAATCAGATTAATGGTTAGATGCCATTATACACACAAAATAGTCAACTTTTTTGTTTAAAGAAGAAGCTGTAATTGTTCACTCCTCTTAGTAAATAACCACATAAACTAGCAACTCTTTACCTTTGTAACCTCACCAGAAAGAAATTTGAAGACATCATTAAAAGAAATAAATCCTTATTTTAACTAGTTAAAAGCATATTCTTTATTTAAATTGAAAATGGATTTTTTTCTTACATAATCTGATCCTGGTTATGGTTTCCCCACCCATATATAGAGGCAAAGGACCTGTAGGGCAAACAGAGAGATAAACATAAATAAAATAAAAAGAAGGAAATAGAAGCACTGACACAACTTTATGAGGCAAGGATCTTCCAAAGATGGTTGAGTTTGTTTTCTTTTGCTCATCTAGAGCTGGGCATGCACTGTACCTTTAAGAGCAGTTTGTTTCCCTAATGAGACATCCTTGAAGAAAACCAATTTTTTCATCCGTAAATGGTTATCAATTGGAGCTAGCTTCCAATTGATAGGAATGAGGGATGTTAGGGATGAGGGCACATGTTCAGTTCTTAAAGTTCTAGGACCCACTCCATCTGTTATAGACCAGTGTATGCCCTGAATATGATGCCCCAGTATCTGTGTTCATATGTATATCCATTTTTCTTGTGTCTTTCATCCCATCTGGCTCTTATGGTATTTCTGCTTCCTCTTCTTTTGGGATTCCCTGAATCTTGATGGGAGGGATTTGATGGACACATCCTGTCTGTGGCTGTATATCCCAAGGCCTCTCATTCTCTACATAATGACTAGGTGTGGATCTCTGTATTTTTCCCATATGCTGCAAGAAGAAACTACTCTGATGATTGTTGAGCAAGTCACTGATCTCTGAGTACAACAAGATGCCATTAGGAGTCATTTTATTGCTATAATTTTAGAATAATTGTATTTGGTTTTATCCTAGGTGTCTGGGGTATCTAGTCTTATGTTCTTGGTCACCCAAGTAGTGTTATGTATGGGTTCCAACTTGTGGTGTGGGCCTTAAGTCAAATTAGATATTTATTGGTTATGCCCATAAGGGTTGTGTCACTCTTGCCCCCACTAGCATATCTTGCAGGTAGAATACCGTTGTAGATCAAAGGTCTCACTACTGGGTTGATGCTTGTATTTCTCCTTTGGTAAGATGTAGAGTACCTTCTTCCTGTACTAAAAATGCTAGAATATAAGGGTGAAGGCTTTATGTAGAATTGACTTCTCCATGTTCAGTAAGTTGTTTTGAAGTTGTCTTCAGCAATAGGGCTTTACCATTACCGCGTGGAGAGGCTGTGATTTATTTTAGTGACAAAAGAGAGATTTTATGCAAAAGTGGCAGCGTGCTGTAAATCTCAACTCCCTGTGTGCCTTAACTATCTATGTCAACTGTACTGAATTTATTGACAAGACCCATACTGTTCTTCCTGATGGCAATACAGAAAACTTAAACTCTGCAGATGGACAAGCTGTGTTAACTTCTGTCTTGTGTATCAGCAGCATTATTGCCTTTTAATTCCCCTTCACAATCTTTATAGTTGATGAAGAAAAGAAATCTTGGCTTTAACTTTAGATTTAAAGGTGTGAGTTTGCCATGGAATTTATGGTCATATGTGTGGATTTCACATGTATGAAGGTGTATGTGTGTAGTATGCTTCTCTTTTTAATAGAAACAAGGCTGAGATTAAGGCAGGTTTAGGTGGGCTTCTTTGATATCAGGAGCAGTGGTAATCAGCTATGGTCTACAAAAGTAATGGTCTTAGGGTTCAATAAAGATAATTCCTCTTATACATTTTAAGAGATTTTTAACCTTTATAATTTTTATAAGAAATTTTTATATATTTTTGATATGAATATTTTGTGAAATATATACAAATACATATTTTCTTTCAGCTGGGATTTGTCTTTTGATTATTTTCTTATTCATGTCTTTCAAAAATTCTACCTTTTGATTAAGCCAAATTTATCAATACTCTGTTGGCTATTTGGGTCATAAAATTCAATATTTAACTCTTTAGATACAGTTCTAAATTCATTATCTACCAATATAGAATTAAACATTTCATGTTGTTCTTTTAGCCAGAAACCACAAATATTCTAAATATTTTATGGAACAGCAAAATGTTCTGACTTAGTAGGTGCCATAGTTATTTTCAGCTATCACCTTTACACAAATCGAGACTCATC
>PVIU01023694.1:0-26922 GCA_004026605.1 Ondatra zibethicus | reverse complement strand
GTTTGGAGGGAACTATGCCCAAATTCCCACATATTGTTTATAAATGTTTGCTTATATTTAAAAGGGGATTGCTATAGAGATGAATATTTTGCATTGGTATGGATTTTAGTTTATTGATACAAATTTAATGTCAATTTTGTTATTATATATTTCTGCTCTTGATTAAGGTATTGTGTTTGTGCAGCTTACTTAAAAATGTAATGTATAATTAAGAAATATATGTTAATTGATAATCATCTATAATAGTCAAGCTCATAGCCATGTTAGTTAGGTTTTCTAGATATATAGAGATATATATCAATTAGAGATTCTTCAAATCTTTCAAAGACCTACAGAATATTGCATTTAAAATATTTAAGGACTTAGGACTTTTCATGTCACTGATACACATCTGCTCCTGGCAGCATGAATTACTTCAAGGGGAAGATAGGCACCAAAGAGGTTTCTTATAGATTTTGCTAGCCATTTGAGCAAGAAATTTCTTTAACTGGAATGCTTGATGCTATGTTGTATGAACTGGACCTGCAGGAACCACAGAAAAATGACTGCTAAGCTTGACTAAAGGTGAGACTGTACTTCGGGGTTTCTGCTTCATGAAATAGTCTTCTAGACATTCTGGAGGACACAGAAGAAAATGACTGCCAAACTGCCAATATAGGCAGAACTGTCTTTGAAATTTCCTGCTTCATTGAAAGGTCTGCTGGATTCTATGGGCCTGTGGGATGAAGATAGATACAGAAGAACTTTGGGTGACTGTTCAGGCAGTGAGAAGCCCCTGTCAATTCTAGAAATTTAGAAGTTGTTTACAATACACTTTCAGTTTACTTAGGTAATATTATATCCTTCTGGAGTTTTTTATGGAATTAAAGATTAGCTAGTTATAGTTATAGTTTTCCTTAGTTATGATAAAATATAAAGTAGATATAAATATTGTAATTGTACTTCTTGTTTGATACCTGTGGTATATATTCTTGTATATAATCTTGCTATGTTAAAGTTAAAACCTTCCTTTTTATTAAACAGAAAAGGGGAGGTGATGTGAGCTTACCATCTGTATGCTGTGAATAGCATTGGTTAATAAAAAAAACATCCTTGGCCTGTGTTAGGGGAGAGCAGATCTAGGCAAGGAAAACTAAACTGAATGCTTGGAGAAAGAAGGTGGAATCATGAGAAGCCAGAGACAGACACAGGATGAAACTTTTTGCGGTAAGCCACAGCCATGTGGTGATACACAGATTAATAGAAATGGGTTAAATTAAAATGTAAGAGCTGGCCAATAAGAAGCTAGTGCTAATATGCCAAGCAGTGATTTAATTAATACAGTTTTATGTGATTATTTCTGGTCTGAGCAGCAGAGAACATACAAGAGGCCACCACCAACAATCTTTTCTTTGAAATTCTGGTAAAATTCTGTGTTGAAAGCATCTAGCCCTGGAATTTTTCTGGTTCAGAGACTTTTAATGATTGTTTCTATTTTCTTAGTGGTTACAGGCTTATTTAAGTTGTTTATCTGTTCTTGATTTAATCTTAGTATGTGGCATCTATCTAGAAAATTGTTCAAATCTTTTAAATTTTTCCATCTTTGTGTAGTATAGTACAAGATTTCAGAGCATGACCTAATGATTCTCTGGACTTCCTCAGTGTCTTTTGTTATGTCCCCCCTTTTATTTTTCATTTTGTTAGTTTGGATAATCTTTCTTTGTCTTTTGATTAGTTTGGATAAGGGTCTGTCTATTTTGTTGATTTTTCTCAAAGAAACAACTCTCTTTTTTCCAAGATGGTATATTTTATATTGATTTTTATTGAGCTCTACATATTTCTCTGCTCCCCTCCCAGCCTCTCCCCTCTCCATCAACCCTCCCCCAAGATCCCCATGTTCCCAATTTACTCAGGAGATCTTGTCTTTTTCTCCTTCCTATGAAGATTAGATCTATATATGTCACTCTTAGTGTCCTCGTTGTTGTCTAAGTTCTTTGGTATTGTGATTTGTGGGCTGGTTTTCTTTGCTTTATGTTTAAAAACCACTTATGAGTGAGGACATGTGATATTTGTCTTTCTGGAAACAATTCTTTGTTTCATTAATTCCTTGTATTATTCTTGTTCCTATTTTATTTATTTCAGTCCTCAATTTAATTATTTCTTGTTGTCTGCTTCTCGTATGTGATTTTGCTTCATTTTGTTCTAGTGCTTTCAAGTGTACTGTTAAGTTGATAGTATGAAATTTATCTGCCTTCTTTATGTAGGAACTTAGTGCTTTGAAATTCCTTTTTACCACTGCTTTCATAGTGTCCCATAAGTTTGGATATGTTGTGTTTTCATGATGTTGAATTCTAGAAAGTCTTTTTTTCTTTATTTCTTCCATGACCCAGTGATATTTCAGTTGAGAATTGTTCAATGTCCATAAGTTTTGAGACTTTCTGCAACTAGTATTATTGTTGAATTCTAATTTTAAGCCCTGGTGATCTGATAAGATATAGGGGCTTATATCTGTTGAAGTTTGCTTTGTTACTGAATATGTGGTTGATTTTGCAGAAGGTTCCATGAGGTGCTGAGAAAAAAGTATATTCTTTTTTGTTTGGGGGAAATATTTTAGAGATGTCTGTTAAGTCCATTTGAGTCATTACCATTGCTGGTCCCCTTATTTCTCTGTTAAGTTTCTGTCTGTCAGACCTGTCCACTAGTGAGAGAAGGGGGTTGAAATCTCCCATTATTAGTGTTTGTGGCGTGATGTGTGATTTAAGCTTTAGTAATTTCTTTTACAAATGTGTGTGTGCTTGTATTTGGGACAGAGATGTTCAGAATTGAGACTTCATCTTGAAGGATTTTTCAGGTGATGAATATGAAATGTCCTTTTTATCTATTTTGATTAATTTTAGTTTGAAGTCTATTTTGTTAGATATTAGGATGTCTAAACCCACTCAGTTCTTCAGTCCATTTGATTGGAATTTTTTTCCAATCCTTTATTCTGAAGTAACGTCTGTCTTTGAAGTTGAGGTGTATTTCTTGAATGCAGGATAAGGATGGGTCTTGTTTTCATACTGATTCTGTTAGCCTATGTCTTTTTAGAAGTGAACTGATTCTATTGATATTAAGAGATATTAATTAACAGTGATTACAAATTCCTGTTATTTTTGGTTTTGTTGGTGGTTGTGGTATTGTGTGTTTCCCTTCTTTGGGGTTTGCTGCTACGAGTATATCTATTGCCTGTGTTTTCATGAAAGCAGCTAACTTCCTTGGGTTGCAGTTTTCCTTCTAGTATGTTTTGTAGGGCTTGATTTGTGGTTTTGTCTGGAATATCTTGTTTTCTCCATCTATGGTTATTGAAAGCTTTGCTGGGTATAGTATTCTCAGATGGCATCTGTGGTGTCTGAGTGTCTTCAGAACATCTGTCCAGGACCTTCTGGCTTTTAGGGTTTTCATTGAAAACGCAGGTGAAATTCTGAGAGATCTGGCTTTATATGTTACTTGTTCTTTTTCCTTTGCAGCTCTTAATATTCTTTCTTTATTCTCTATGTGTAGTGTTTTGATTATTATATGAGGAGGAGACTTTTTATGGCCCAGTATACTTGGTGTTATATAAGCTTCTTGTACCCTCATATGCATATCCTTCTTTAGGTTGGGAAACTTTTCTTCTATGATTTTGTTGAATATATTTTCTGTGCCTTTGAACTAGAATTTTTCTCGTTCTTCTATCCATATTACTCTGAGGTTTGGTCTTTTAATGGTTTCCCAGATTTCCTTGATGTTTTGTGTTAAGGATTTGTTGGATTTGACATTTTTTTGACTGATGAATCTATTTTCTCTAACATATTTTCAATGCTTGAGATTCTCTGTTCCATCTCTTACATTCTGTTGGCTATGGTTGCATTTGTAGTTCTTGTTCATTTATCCATATTTTCCATTTCCAAAATTCCCTCAGTTTGATTTTTATTTCCTCTATTTTAATTTTCAAGTCTTGAACTGTTTTCTTCACTTGTTTGTTTTTTCTTGGTTTGCTTGATTTTAAGGGATTTATTGATTTCTTCCAGTTTTTTGTTTGTATTTTCCTAGATTTCTTTAAGGGAATTTTTCATTTCTCTTTAAGGGCCTCTATCATCTGTACAAAGTTATTTTAAGGTCATTTTCTTTTGCTTCATCTGCATCGGTATGTTTAGTCCTTACTGTTGTAGCACCACTCATTTCTACTGTCTACCCATCTCTTCCTCTAGTCAGTGCAAGTTGAGCCTGTGCTTACATGGGTCTCTCTACTTCCAGTCAATGCAGGTAGGCCCTGTAGCTCCAGGTGTCATTCTTTTTATAATCACTGCAGGTTGTGCCCTGGCTCTGGTTGTTGTTCATCCTCAAGGTGCAGGTGTGCCCTGTGGTTCTTGTGATCTCTGATGTAGCAGGAATGGTTGGGTGAGTAGGGACAATGCTGCTGCCTGGTCACTGGGTTTGCAGTATGTGGGAGTGGGGCATTGAATGTGCCCCCATGGGTTATGGCCTAGAGAGCAGGGCTGTCCTGCTCATATATTTACCTCTTCCTCCAGGTACAGTTGGGGCCTGTGGGTTTGGTAGCAGCAAACTTGGATACTTGGAGTAGGTTTACTTCAGTTTTGTAAGTAACACATCACCCATGCTTCCTAAGAAAAGACAATACATTAATTTGTTCACAAAGATAGACTTGGTTAGAATTGCTATTTTTGTTCTGTAATTAGAGCCCTGTGTGGGGGATGTAGACATTCTTTCATATCATCTGACAGAGAGTTTAATGCAGTCATGCCAATTAACATAGGACAACAATTTAGGCAATACTTCTAAAATTCTGAAACTATAGTGTATATCACAGATTACAATATTTAATAGGTTGTCCTACCTCCTACTAAGAACTAAATTTATACTTCCCATTTTTATTGTTCCAATGATGGTATTACATTTCTATGAAGCTCTACTCTACAGGAAAGTAATACTAGCTGCTTCTGTTACTGCTGAAAAAAGGAAACTCTATGTGGATTATAAGAGAACACTGTATATCCTACTCATGTCATAGCCCAATAAGACATATTCCTAGTTGACATTTCAGAAAAACATTATTCTACCTTATCATATTTTCCTTTACTATGTTGTTGACAGCTCCTTCATGCATTAATCAAATGGGAAAGGAAGAAAATGTAAGGTTATTTGCATAATTCTGTTGTCCACAATTGAAAGCAAGCACTATATATAACACCAGTGCACATTTTATTGTCTAAATATCAGTCAAAATTTGGGCCATAGTATAATATTAAAAGCAGAAAACATCACACAAAATACCATTGCATCACTTTATCTCACAGATATAGATCAATGAATTTCCTTTAAGATATTTCTACTTCTTTAATTGGCACACTTAAAGATTAGGCAATTTTAAATATTTTTCTTCTCTCTTCATATTAGTAGTATTTAACTAACTCCATTTCTGTTAAAAATTTCTCAAATACCAAATGGTTTTTACTTCCTGGAAAATTACCTTTGTGATACAATTTGTTGGAAATTCTTGGCACTGGTTCACTATATAAATAGTATGCTTTTATGTGTTAAAAGTAAAGTTGACCTGATCAATTTCAAATAGTGGGGCAGTTTTTAATGAGTATTAATCAGGTTTGACTTGTGCTGCTTAGATTCTTTGGCCTGATTCTTCCTAATGCAGTTCCTCAGCTCCTTTGCTGTTGCTCATGAGTTAAGCCTTAGCACTGAACTTACATAATGAACCTCATTAAGGTTCTCTCTGTTCCTCCTTTCCCATATGGATATAATGATATGAAATAGTTATTGATTGCTAGCATAAGTTAATTTATTGAAAATTCTCATCATTAAAATTATGTCATATTGTGAGCCAGAGGCTAGTGGCCTTGAACTTGACCAATGACACATTGAAATAAACATTTGTTGGTTGATATGATTGGACAAAAATGTATGCTACATAACACACCCATCTCCCCATGCCATTACCATCACTGCAGATTTATTGAAGAGATTGTAAGGAAGGAAGAATAAGGTGGTATTTTGTTTGTTTTGCTTTGTTTTAAATTAATTTCTGGGGTTCTTTTAGCGGTGTAGTAAGAGGTGAGCCGGCTGCGTCCTGCTGCCCAGCTCCCAGGTTCTGGCGCCTGGTTAGCTTATACTCAAAATAATTACACAGAAACTGTATTAATTAAATGACTGACTGCCTGGCCCATTAGTTCTAGCCTCTTATTGGCTCACTCTTACATCTTGATTAACCCATTTCCATTAATGTGTATGGCCACTTGACTGTGGCTTACTGCCATGAGTCTAAGCAGCATCCGTCTTGACCAGGAGAATCATGGCGTCTGCCACACTTTCCTTCCTCCCAGCATTTCATCCCGCCTACTCCGCCTACCTGATTTCTGCCCTATCAAAAGGCCAAGGCAGTTTGTTTTATTCAACCAATGAAAACAATACAAATGAAGAAACACCTCCTACACCACAGGGGAAAGGGATGGGCATGGAGGTAATAGGAGGTGAGCAGAATTGAGGTGCATGATATGAAATTCCTAAAGAATCAATAAAAGATTCTATATATAGCAATCAGAATATTGTGCGTACATATATTTATATAGTTATGTCACACTCCAAAGAGATTTTTGTTATGTGTCAAATATCTAAAACTGGAATAATTTTTTATTAGATTTTTCAAAAATACCAGTCCAAGTTCCCACTCCCTTCCCTCCTCCCATTCCCTTCACACACACACACACACACACACACACACACACACATACACACACTCACTCACACACACCCCACCTCATCAAATCCTCAGAGAGGATAAGGCACATTGCTGAGTGGGAGGTCCAAGGTCCTCCCTACAATATCTAGGCTGAGAAAGGTATACATCCAAAGAGAATGGGAAATAACAAGCACAGGACCAAACTAGTCCTTGTGAATGTGGTTGACAGTTGCATGGCTGGGGCAGACTGAGGGGCCACTGGCAGTGGCACCAGGATTTATCTCTACTGCATGTACTGGCTTTTTAAAACTGGGATACTTTTTAAAAGTTATTTATTACATTTTTTAAAAATAACGTTTTTAATGAAAATTGGTTGTGTTTTTCAAAAGAGAAAAAATTGAGTGAGGAGAAAGATATTCACGTAATCCAAAATGTCATTAGTGTCTATCTCTATAGGAAAATATTAAATTTTCCTGTGCATTTCTGCATATGGTAAATCTTATGATATGATGATGTTATGATATGATATATTATGATATGACATGATATTTGTTTTGTTTTGATTTGATTTGATTTTTGAAGTGAGAGTAAGAAGGGGTTCAAACCCAAATTCTAACAAATAATGAGCATGGATCTACCATTGTTCTACATACTTAATCCTGTACCGCAGTGTTTCATTTGATATATGTTAATAATGTTGTTCTCTTGTAAATAATATTTTAATGCAATGATTTCATACAAAGTCTTTTTTATCATTCTCACCTTTCTCGCTCAACTCTTTCTATATACAGCACGACCTGTGTACTCACCCAAATCTATATTTCTTTTAAAGCACACTCAACAAAATTTGTGTCTACATCTCATAGATATAGGGCTATTCCTTAGAATGTAGTCTAGATGCCAGGAAATTAACTCATATAGGGAACTGATTCTGCGTTTTCAAATAACTATCAATCTGCAATATCTCCTCAAGAATTTTGAGATTTCATTTCTATGCAGCTCCTCCATGCTGGGATTTTGTCTGATTTGAGCTTACCCAGTTCTTCGCATTCTGTAAAAGCTGTTCTGAGTTCATATGTGTGAATGCCATGTTATGCTAAAAAAAGAAATGCTGGTTGTTTATAGTCATCCATATCCCCAGCCTCTTATACTCTTTCTGGAATGTTTCTGTGATCATCCCTGACCTTTGGGAGGTGGAGGTGTGATAGAGACATCACATTTATGGCTAAAATTTCTGTAGTCTTGTACTCTTTGGACCTTGAATAGTTGTGGATCTCTCCATTAATCACCATTTTATACAAGGTGCTGCTCTAATAAGAGTTAAAAGATGGTTCTTCTTGCCTTAGATGTTAATTAACACAGAGACCTAAAACTGGTTAGTGTGCAGAGAATTAGACTACAGAATGCTCTACCCCAAATGGGTCATCTCTATCATACCCTTTCCATCTATGGCTGAGAAATAATCACAGAAGAAGGCGCAGAATGATTATAAGAGGTAGAAGAAGTGGATGACTATAAACAAATAGTGTTGTCCAGACTCAACAGAGCCATTGAACATATGAAATGAAAAGTCTTATAGTGTCTAGTAGAGGCATTGTCCCCTGTTATGGGGAAATTACATTTAAACTCCTTTTATATGATATACATTTTTGAAGCTTGTACAATAGTAGGTTTGCTAATAACTTTTTAGTATTACTTACCCCTTGGTATACTCGTTCCTCCACCCTGTCTTCCATTCCTTCATCCCATATAACCCTTTCTGTTCTATTATTCCCTGTTATCCTTTTATATCACTTCATTCTATCTCCCCTCGCTTGAAAGCCCTACTCTATGGCCACTTAATAGTATCCTGACACATATGGGTAGGGCATTCCAAAGGAATATACATATCTCAATATTCAGAGGAAGCTTCCATAAATCAGAGAAAACGTGCAACACCTGTCCTTCTAAGTTGCTCAGAATTATTGTTCTAATTTCTATGCATTTACCTCAAATTTCTTAATTTTATTTTTCTTAGCAGTTGAATAGATTTCATTGTGTCATTATGCCACATTTTTATTATCTATTCATCAGTAGCTGTGCATCTAGGCTGTTTCTATTTTATATTAACAGGTATGTGCCCAGGAGTATAAAAGCTGGATTTTATGATAGATCTGTTTCAAGATATTTAAGGATCCTCCACACCAATTTTCATAGTGACTACACGATTTTGTACTCCCAAAAGTGGTGAATAATTGTTCTCCTTTCCCTTTATCCATGCTAACATTTACATCATAAAGATTTTCAGTTCAAAAATGAAGATACTTTGTGATGGTACTTTCTGATAACTGTAGATGTTCATTTGATTATACATAGAATTGGAAAAAACTGTGATTTTATAACAATTCATTGTATTTTGTATTGTGGACTCTAAAACCATGATGGATGACATTTTTGTCCTTGGTTATAGTAAAATGAATTGGCTTATAAATTTTGAATGACTATTTTACATGTGCAAATTCTAACATAAATTCATGGATTATTTGGAAACTTTTCAGATTCAAGTAGGTATACAAGCAATATAAGGTAACGTGGCATTTTTATCCCCAAACTCTCCCTGACTGCAAAATCCATATCATGAAATAAAAATTGAATATCTTTTCTGTACAATGTATACCATTCTAACAACTGAAACAGCACATTGCAATATATATGATGATGTTCATTTGAAGAAAATGAGATTACTGTGGAGATAGTTAACAGAAAACAAAATCATAAGGTGATGTCAAGTTGAAATATAAGTTATACAGAAAATGACAGAGGCTTACAATGGTAAGGTCCCTTACATGCATGATTAGGAAGAACTTTATGAAGTAATTATATGACACTGTGTGGCTAAATGAATATGGAATTAGTGACAACATAAAGATTATTAAATATAATTGCTATAGCTGGAACTAAGAGGATAAATGAAGAATGTGGATATTTTTACTAATACATATTCTATTTCTTTCACTAGAACTTTTGTGGCACTTTGATATGGTGACTATTGCCATTCAATTCTCAGTGGATCCCATGTGTATGAATAAGTTATATGAGAACAAGAGTATATTTTTCTCTTTATAACCCAAATACTAAAATTGTGACTGACTTGGGCAGAGTAGGTGTTTGATACATATTCAGTAACTGAATTTCTTTACCTTCCCATCAGTCTGCATAGATAAATAACATTCATATTATCCTACTAGTCTGGGTTGAATCTAATGTGTATTCTTCCCTCAGTGTTCTAGGAATGTTTAAAAGAGTTATTTTTAATAACAATAGAGCTTACATAGTTTCTCTATTAATCACAATCAATTGTCAGTTCCAAAGTAGCTGCACATAAGTCTTTGAAGAAAGAAATTGAATAGGATACCAGAAAATGGAAAGATCTCCCATGCTCTTGGCTTGGTAGGATCAACATAGTAAAAATGGCAATTCTACCAAAGGCAATCTATAGATTCAATGCAATCCCCATCAAAATCCCAACACAATTCTTCACAGACCTTGAGAGAAAAATAATCAACTTTTTATGGATAAACAAAAAACCCAGGAAAGCCAAAATAATCCTATACAATAAAGGTATTTCTGGAGGTATTACCATCCCTGACTTCAAACAGCTTGGTATTGGCATAAAAACAGAGAGATTGACCAATGCAATTGAATCAAATACCCGGATATTAATCCACAAACTTATGAACACCTGATTTTCGACAAAGGAGATAAAATTATACAATGGAAGAAAGAAAGCATCTTTAACAAATGGTGCTGGCACAACTGGATGTCAAACTGTAGAAGAATGAAAATAGATCCATATCTATCACCATGAACAAAACTCAAGTCCAAAAGGATTAAGGAACTCAATATAAATGTGACCACACAGAAACTGATAGAAGAGAAAGTGGGAAGTAGTCTACAACACATGGGCACAGGAAACCACTTGCTACGTATAACTGCAGTAGCACAGGCAATAAGAGCAACAATGAATAAATGCGACCTCCTGAAACTGAGAAGCTTCTGTAAAGTGAAGGACACTGTCATTAAGACAAAAAGGCAACCTACTGAATGGGAGAAGATCTTCACCAACCCTGCAACAGACAAAGGCCTGATCTCTAAAATATATAAAGAACTCAAGAAACTAGATATTAGAATTCTAAATTACCCAGTTAAAAAATGGGGTACTGAACTGAATAGAGAATTCTCAAAAGAAGAAGTTCAAATGGCCAAAAGATACTTAAGGTCATGTTCAACTTCCTTAGTGATCAGGGAAATGCAAATCAAAACAACTCTGAGATACCATCTTACACCTGTGAGAATGACTAAGATCAAAAACACCAATGATAGCTTATGCTGGAGTAAGAGGAACATTCATCCATTCCTGGTGGGAATTCAAACTTGTGCAACCATTTTGGAAATCAGTATGGTGGATTCTCAGAAAATTGGGAATCAACTTATCTCAGGACCCAGCAATACCACTCTTGGGAATATACCCAAGAGATGCCCAATCATACTACAAAAGCATTTGTTCAACTATGTTCATAGCAGCACTATTTGTAATAGCCAGAACCTGAAAACAACCTAGATGTCCCTCAATGGAAGAATGGATAAAGAAAGTGTGGCACATATACACATTAGAGTACTACTCAGTGGTAAAAAAACAATGACATCTTGAATTTTGCATGCAAATGGATGGAAACACTATCCTGAGTGTGATAACCCAGACCCAAAAAGATGAATATGGTATGTACTCACTCATTAGTGGATTCTAGCTATAAACAAAGGACATTGAGCCTATTTTTCGCGATCCTAGAGAAGCTAAATAATAAGGTGAACCCAAAGAAAAACATATATAGATCCTCCTGGAAATTGGAAGCAGACAAGATCACTGGGCATAAGTTGGGAGCATGGGGGTGGGAGTGGGGTGGAGGGAAGGGGAGAGGAGTAGAGAGAAGGGAGAAGGGGAGGATTGGGGAGAGCTTTGGGGAGTGAGATGGTTGAGATGGAGGAAGAATGGATATGGGAGCAGGGAAGAAGATATCTTAATTAAGGGTGACATTTTAGGGTTGGCAAGAGACTTGGCTCTAGAGGGCTTCTCAGGTGTCCAGTGGGATGTCCCCAGCTAGGTCCTTGGGCAGTAGAGGAGAGGGTGCCTGAACTGGCCTTGTTCCATATCCACACTGATGAATATCTTGAATATCACCATAGAACCTTTGTCCAGCAATGGATGGAGATAGAGACAGAGATCCACATCAGAGCACTGGACTGAGCTCCCAAGGTCCAGTTGAAGAGCAGAAGGAGGGAGAATATGAGCAAGGAAGTCAGGGACTGCGAGGGGTTGGTTCATCCACTGAGACAGTGTGCCTGATCTAATGGGAGCTCACCAAAGCCAGCTGGACCAGGACTGAGTGAGTATATGATCAAACCAGAATCTCTGAATGTGTCTACCAATGGGGGCTGACTGAGAAGCCATTGATAATTGCACTGAGATTTGATTCTACTGCATGTACTGGCTTTTTGGCATCCCAGTCTGTTTGGATGCACACCTTCCTAGGCCTGGATGGAGGGGGGAGGGCCTAGGACTTCCCACAGCGTAGGGTTTCCTGCCCTCTCTTAGGACTGGAGGGGGATAGGGTAGGGTGAGTGGGGAAGTGGGAGAGAAATGGGAGGAGGTAGAAATTTTGAATTTATAAAGCAATAAAATATATACATTTAGATAAAAAAGATAAAATAGAAATAGAATTGAACTATGTAGCAAAAGTAAACCCAATTCAACCTGACTTGTTTCCTCAATAAAGTGGCTTTTTTGAAATAAAAAAAATCTTTAAATGGCCAGTTGCTCTCTAAATTTACCAAAACAGACAACAGTTGATTAATTTAATGACTACTTAACTGTGTCTCTATTTTTTTACAACCTGCATCTAGTTGTTTATATGTAATTGTTCCTTAAGCAGAAACAATACTCTTTGAAAGTTGAGTTTAATTTCATACCCAATAATATGTATAGCGGGGCTCTTACATAAAGAAAAAATAATCAAAAATATTAGAAACAGTTCAGAGGAATGAAGAATATTTCCACAAGTGCTGATTCTTTTGATGATATTCAACTTCATAAAATTAAAGAATGTATACTCTAATTTCTGTTGAATGATCTGAGTTGTACAATTCAAAAATCTTCAATATAATGAGAAATATAGAAAGGTTCTAGAACTCTAGTAAATTTTAATATGAGTATATAGAGCACCATTCACAAAATGAACAACTTCCCTCAACATATTTGGCTCTCTGTCTGTTTTCTAGTTCTGTTATGTCTTTATTGGGTTTATATACATATATGTAAATCATTTTAATATTTTAAAATATTAACAAAATATTAATATATACCTGCTTTTTTCTAGTCACTAACATGTTTTACAGATATTATCATATTTATTTATACCAAATAACAATTCTTAAAGTAGTCTAATAAAGTTGATTTTACTGATAAATAAAATGAGGCAAAAATTGGTTAAGCATCCTGCCTGAGGTTACAGAACTAATATGTAGTTTTTAATTCAATCAGTCTAGCTTAAAAGACTGTGTTTTAATTACTACCCATTATCTATGAGAGCCAAAACTTAAGCCAGAAATATACAAGTTAGAAGAAAGAAATATTTATTTCACTTATCTCATGTGGAAATGATTATAAGTTACATTACACTAAGTATGACTTTCCAAAATGAGTGTTAAATGAATGTATTTACTTCCTTTAGAATTATAAAAAGGTATATAAGTGGTGTTTGGGAAGTGTAATATAATTCAAAATTTTAGGTTATCTTTTCCGTCATATAAACTAGTCACCTAGATGATCACTCTAAGTTTATATCTTCAGTTCTCTGGGTAGTCATGTGTTCATGTGGGAAAGATCTCATTCAAAACGGTAACAGTTCTATAACACAAAAAACATCCAGCTTTTTAAGATGGTAGACTGGAATCTGCTGATTAAAAGGAGTAGGGATTTGTTATCACTCCATTTGCTACCTCTCTAGTCCTGGAACTGACTTAATAAAAATACCAACAAACATGCTCTACTATTATCTTGTGTTTCTACTCAACTCTCCTTTCTCCCATAGCACTTCTTATCTTCATAGATAGTAACAGATCAATACTGTCCTCGACTGTTTGCATCTTTTACTATATTATTACTCTTCTTTCTTTTTCTTTACCACTTTATTTCTTTTTTTTGTTTTGTTTTTCCTTACACATGAGAAAACCTAAAACCTTCTTTTGATTACATCTCCAAAGTTCCCTAAGTTGACCTGGTTTAGGTTACCTAGATGCATATCCTTACCTCTTTTTTTTAATATACCATTAACCAAAGCTCACACATTCACCACGTTTTTCCTCTACTTCAATTATTTTAACTACTGTGTATATATATTCTCTCTCTACTCCTTCCCATCTATTCACCTGATATTTATCACTAGTCTTACTGTGAATGCTTACCTCTTCTGATTCCCTTTACTATTCATCACATTTGTATTTGCAGTACCACTAGACTCTTTTAACTCTATAAACTAAGGAGTTCTTAACAACTGTTCATTTTGATTCTCATATTATTTTTTTACACAGACATCAAATTCCTGGAAAATGGCTCTTGCTGAAGACAGTACCCAACACATTTTAGAAGACTGGGAATACAGTTTAATGCCTGGTATGTCAGTCTACTACATAAAGACATCAACAAACTGTACTACAGCCTAGTATTTTCTAAACACTAAAATTGTATCCATGGAGAGAAGAGAGGCAGCATGAATTAAAACAACAACAATTTTAATGAATGACTTAACTCTGGAATTGCAGATAGAAGTATAAAACAAGTAAAAAGACAAAGTCAACTTGCCTCATCTCAATATTATCAACCTGTTTTAGGTGTTTTCTTTGTTGCTGTGATAAAATACCAACAAAAAGAAATTTTTCTGAGTGGTTATTTGGCTTGTACTTCCATATCAAAATTTCTCATTAAGGGAAGACAAAGCAGGAAAACTTTGTGTGTGGGGTTTGATGTGTGCTTTGAGTTCTAGTAATGTTTCCTTTACATATGTGGATGCTTTTATATTAGGGGCATATATATTCAGGATTGAGGCTTCATCCTGATGGATTATTCCGTTTAAGAGTATAAAATGTCCATCTCCATCTCTTCTGATTGATTTTAGTTTGAAGTTGATTTTGTTCGATATTAGTATAGCCAAACCCACTTATTTCTTAGTGCCATTTGATTGAAAAACCTTTTCCCAACCCTTTACTCTGAGATAATGTCTCTTTGTGGTTGAGGTTTGTTTCTTGTAAACAACAGAATGTTGGTTCCTGTTTTAGTATCCATTTTCTTAACCTGTGCCTTTTTATAGGTGAATTGAGTCAATTGCTATTAAGCAATATTAATGACCAAAGGTTATTAAATGCGGTTATTTTTTTAGGGTTGTAGAGTTTGTATGTTTCCCTTCTTTGAGTTGTGCCAGTGGAGGGCTGTTAGATGTCTGTGTTATTATGGGTGTTGCTTGCTTCCTTTAGATGTGGTTTTCCTTCTAGTACTTTCTTTAAGGCTGGGTTTGTGGCTATGTATTGCTTAAATTTGTTTTTATCTTGAAATACCTTGTTTTCTCCATCGATGGTGAATGAAAGCTTTGCTGGATATAGTAGTCTGGGCTTGCATCCATGGTCTCTTAGTGTCTGCAGCACATCTATCCAAGACCTTCTGGCTTTCATGGTTTCCATAGAGAAGTCAGGTGTAATTCTGATATGTTTACCTTTATACGTTACTTGGCCTTTTTCCTTTGCAGCTCTTAGTAATCTTTCTTTATTCTGTATGTTTTGTGTTTTGATTATTATATGGCGAGGAGATGTCCTTTTTTGATCCAATCTATTTGGTGTTCTGTATGCTTCTTGTACCTTCATAAGCATATCCATCTTTAGGTTGGGAAAGTTTTCTTCTATAATTTTGTTGAATATATTTTCTGGGCCTTTGAGCTGTGCTTCTTCTCCTTCTTCTACCCCTATTATTCTTAGGTTTGGTCTTTTTATGGTGTCCCAGATTTCCTGGGTGTTTTGTGTTAAGAATTTGTTGGATTTGTTTTTTTCTTTGATCAATGAGTTTATTTTCTCTATCGTATCTTCAGCGTCTGAGATTCTTTCTTCTATCTCTTGTAGTCTGTTAGTTATACTTGTCTCTGCCGTTCCTGATCGTTTACCCAGATTTTCCATCTCCAGCCTTCCCTCAGTTTTTGTTTTCTTCATTGCCTCCATTTCAGTTTTTAAGTCTTGAACTGTCTCCATTACCTGTTTTTTTGCTTTTTCTTGGTTTTCTAGTGTATCTTTGAGGAATTTATTCATTTCTTCTAACTTTTTGTTAGTTTTCTCATCCCTTTCTTCAAAGGAGTTTTTCAGCTCTTCTTTAAAGGTCTCTATCACTTTTATAAAGTTACGTTTAAAGTCGATTTCTTCTACTTCTTCTGGGTTAGGTTGCTCAGGTTTTCCTGTTGAGTACTTGTTCGTTTCTGGTGTTATCATGTTGCTTTTCAGGTTGTTGGAGGAATTCTTGGATTGATGCCTACCCATCTCTTCCTTTTATTTCAGTCAGGGGTGTCTCAGTGGGTGGGGACCTCCCAGGACAGCTTGTACACACTCACCCTTCTGGAAAGCTGATGCCAGTGCAGGAAGAAAAAGTCCCATCTGGACTTCTGATCCTTCTGGACCTCCAATCTCGGCACAGGAAGAGAAATTCCTGGGGTTCCAAGGAAGGCCCCACAGAGGAAAGGGCAATCTTTTAGGGTGGGGGTGCAGGGTTGTGTGGAACAAAGAGGCCCACAGGGACCTTACCGCCAGGTGCACAAAACTTTACCAGTCTGCGCCTCCAATCTCAGCACAGGAAGAGAAAGTGCTGTGGTTCCAAGGCCCCACAGAGGAAAGGGCAATCTTGCAGTGGGATAGTGCAGGGTCATATGGATCAAAGAGGCCTGCAGGGACCTTACCGCCAGACATGCACAAACTTACCAGTGTGAGCCGCCTCTGCTCTCAGCACAGGAAGAGAGAGTGCTGGGGTTTCTAAGTCTCACAGAGGAAAGGGCAATCTTGTGTGTGGGGGGTGCAGGGTTCTGTGGAACAAAGAGGCCCGCGGGGACCTTGCCGCCAGGTGGGCACAGCCTTACCAGTGTGAGCCTCCGATCTCAGCACAGGAAGAGAGGATTCAGGTTTTCTTTCTCTGCCTTTTTTGTTAGTTTGGATGAGGATTTGTCTATCTTGTAAATTTTCTCAAAGAACTAACTCTTTGTTTCATTAATTATTTGTATTGTTCTTTTTGTTTCTATTTTATTGGTTTCAGCCCTCAATTGGTTATTTCCCAGTATTTATGCCTCCTGTGTACATTTGTCTCTGTTTGTTATAGAGCTTTCAGATGTTCTGTTAATTAGCTAGTGTGGGATCTCTCCAACTTCTTTATGTAGACATTTAGTTCTATGAACTTTCCTCTTAGTACTGCTTTCATATTGTTCCATAAGTTGGTGTATATTGTTCATTCATTTTCATTGAATTCTAGGATGCCTTTAATTTCCTTATTTATTTCTTCCTTGACCCAAGGGTGATTCAGTTAAGCATTATTAAGTTTTCATGGGTTTGGAAACATCTTAAATTTGTGTTGTTATTGAATTCTAACTTTAAGCTATGGTGATACAATAAGATACAGGGGTTTATAGCAATTTTATTTTGTATTTGTTGTGATTTCTTTTGTGCCATAGTATATGGTAAATTTTAGAAAAGGTTCCATGAGGTGCTGAAAAGAAGGTATATTCTTTTGAATTTGGGCGGAATGTTCTATAGATGTCTGTTAAGCCCATTTGAATCATATCTTCTGTTATTTACCTTATTTCTCTTTTAATTTTATGTTTGGCAGACCTGTCCTTTGGTGAGAATGGGTGTTGAAGTCTCCCACTATTAGTGTGTGCTGTTTGATGTGTGATTTAAGTTTTAATAAATTTCCTTTGACAAATATGGGTGTCCTTGTACTTAGGGCATAAATGTTCAGAATTGAGACTTTATCTTGATGGATTTTTCCTATGGTGAACATGAAATGTCCTTCTTTATCTCTTTTGATTACCATTACTTTGAATTCTATTTTGGAAGATATTAGAACAACTACACCAGCTTGTTTCTTATGTCCATTAGATTGGAAAGTCTTTTCCTAACCCTTTACTCTAAGGAAATGCATCTCTTTTCAGCTGAGGTGTGTTTCTCTTATACAGCAGAAGGATGGATCCTGTTTTCCTATCCATTCTGTGAGCCTTTGTCTTTTTATAGGTAAGTTGATTCCATTGACATTAATGGATATTAATGACCATTGAATGTTAATTCCCGTTATTTTTGGTGGTAGTGTGTGTGTATGGTTCCCTTCTTTAGGATTTTTTGGTATAGGATTATCCATTGCCTTTGCTTTGTGGGTATGTCTAACTTCCTTGGGTTGGGGTTTTCCTTCTAGTGCTTTCTGTTGGGCTGGATTTGTTCATAGATCTTGTTTACATCTGGTTTTGAAATAGAATATCTTGTTTTATACATCTACAGTGAATAAAAGTTTTGCTAGGTATAGTAGTCTGGGTTGGCCTCTGTGGTCTCTTAGTGTCTGTGTAATGTATGTACAGGACTTTCTAGCTTTCAGTGTCTCCATTGGGAAGTCGGGTGTAATTCTGATGGGTCTGCCTTTACATATGTTACTTGGCCTTTTTCCTTTGAAACTCTTAATATTCTTTCTTTTCTGTACATTTTGATGTTTTGATTATTATGTGGTGAGGGGAATTTTTAGGGGGTCTGTTCTATGTGGTGGTTTTTTTTTTAAGCTTCTTGTATCGTTATAGTCATTTCCTTCTTTAGGTTGAAAACTTTTCTTTTGTGATTTTGTTGAATATATTTTCTATGCCTTTGAACTGGAATTCTTCTCCTTCTTCTATTCCTATTAGTCTTAGGTTTGGTCTTTGCATGGCGTCCCTGATTTTCTGGATGTGTTGTGTTATGCCCTTGTTGGCTTTAATGTTTCTTTTGACTCATGAAACTATTTTACCTACTATATCTTCAACACCTGAGAGTCTTTCTTCCATCTTTTGCATTCTGTTTTTTATGCTTGCATCTATAATTCCTGTTCATTTACCCAGATTTTCCACTTCCAGAATTACCCTGGGTTGTATTTTCTTTATTGCTTCTATTTCAATTTGTAAGTCTTAAACTGTTTCCTTCACCTGTTTGACTGGTTTTGCTTGGCTTTCCTTCAGAGATTTACTGATTTTCCCCATTTTTTTGTTTGCCTTTTCCTCCATTACTTTAAGGGGATTTTTCATTTCCTATTTAAGTGTCTCTATCATCTTCATAAAGTTATTTTTAAGGTCGTTTTCTACTGCTTCTCCTGGGTTGGTATGGTCAGATCTTCCTGTTGTAGGACCACTAGGTTCTGTTAGTGCATATTGCTCCTTAGGTTGCTGAACGTATTCTTGCATTGATGTCTACACATCTCTTCCTCCAATTGGTGCAGGAAGTGTCTTTGCCTCTTGTCCTAATCATAACAGTCAATATCTGGGTCTCAGAGAGCCACTCTTGGTCCTTTCTATGTATTCACTGTCGTCTCAGGGAGCCACTGAGATCTTGGGAGATGGTGGGTTTGGGGTGGAATGGGACTTGTAGATTACAGGGTAAAATGGGGGGTGGTGCAGTCTGCCTGCAGGAGACTTGTCTGCTGATCTGATAGTGCAACTGAGAATGGTGAGGGAGGAGACAAGGGTTGTGACCCAGGGCTTAGATACCTAGACAATGGGATGTACAATGGGAGGCTGGTTGCTCACCTCTTGGTCTGCTCTGTTGTCTTTGTCTTGAGGAATGCTGAGGTCATGGGAGATGGGTAGGTTTTGGGGCAGAGTGGGACTTGCGGACCAATGCAGGGGTGGAGCAGCCTGCCTGCAGGAGGCTTGTCTGTTGAACAGTTAGTGCCATTGAGATGGGTGGGAGGGGACCTGGGGTTTTGCTTCAGGGCCTAGACCCTAGAGACTGGGATGTCCATCTGGGAGGCTGGCCACTTATTTCTTGGTCTACTCTTTATAGTCAATGTTTGTGTCTCAGGGAGCCACTGAGGTCCTGGTCTTAGGTTTTCATGCATAGTTTTACTGAACTTCTTTCTTTTTTGCTTTTGTTGATGGCTTTATCTTATATTTTTATTGATTGATAACATAATAACATAAAAATTATATACATTATTGATATATTGTGTAAGGTCTTGAAGCATATATATATATATATATTACTTTTAAATCCAATTGAATTTTTACCTCCTCTAAAAATTGCCATTTATTAATTCCAGAATGTTTCAAATATATAGTTCTAGGTTTTAAAATTATGCAGCATATTATTATTATCTGCTTTCCCTGCTATAAATAGTAAGCCAAAGAATCTTGCTCATGTCTACTTAGAACTTCAGATAGCATGATCAAAGTATCCCCATCTATCTGCCCAGTTATCCCAGCCTCCAGTGATTACTACTCTGCTTTCAGGTTCTATATTATCACCACATATGTGTGACATCATGTGCTTTTAGTATTTGTTTTTATGTGAACAATATATTTCATGATTTCACTTAACATAAATCTCTAATTCTGTACATGGGTTAATAAATGAGGTGGACCTATTACATTATGGAACAGAAAAGAGAGCTGTTTGTTACTTTATTCTATGACTTATAATAGCATGATTTCTTCTAACATCTTCTCCAGATTCCCCCTTTATCTCATTTCAGTCTACTCCCAAAACCATAGTTTCCTGAGTATATGTATCTATAATTTCATCATCTTATTTTAACATAATTTACTTCCTATAGGAAGTTAAATATATTAATTTATCATTATGAATTTTGCAATTTGAGTTAGACTTACAAGACCTGCGATTTTAAAAATAAAACTACTTAAGATGCATGATATTTCAGCAAGCATACAGGTTTAGCAAATTTCAATGGCAACTCTAATATATTTGTTGTCTATAAGATTACTTGTATTGAAAAATGTCATGATCTTCATACAAAAAACAAACATTTGAACAGAGGGAGATATGTGCTGTCAGTAGTGCATTTGTTGTATAATAGGTCACTAAACTAAGCCAAATTACCATTTTTGTTACAAGGCAAATTACCAAGGAAATTTTTGTAGGATTTTGGTACCAGAGGCACCAGACTATCTCTACCTTTTTTTTCTTGAAAAAGAAGACAGTTCATTCAGATTTCTTTACTTTTTTAATATTTAAAAGAAAGTACAAAGCAAGGAAACAGACCCGTGATTTACCAGGTCTTTGAAATGGTTCAATATGCTAAGGTACATTGAAGAAGGTAGAAGTATGATATGAGATGGTGTCTGTTGCTTGCTGAGCTAAGGCAGCAAAGCATAGAACTATGGGAGCAAGCTTCTGAGAATTAAGGGAGGCAAAGTACAGATTCAATTTTGACCCATGACTGCAATTATCCCATTTTTACTTTTTAAAATTGTATATTTGCAATATTGTTAGAAATTATTTTTAACAAGCTTCACATTAAACTTGAATAAAAACAAACTACTCTTATGGTTTGGCTATGTGCCCAGCAGTAGATAATCAACTGAACCAAGTGAACACAGTGGTGTCTTTGGAGGTTGCTTGTGTCATAATGTTAGGACAGGGCTTCTTTTTTTCCTAAATTAATTTTAGTTTTGTTTTGTTACTCTTTTTTAACCCTAAAGTTGGGTAATTATTATTATTGTTATTGTTGTTGTTGTCGTTACCAGGTAATTGTTTTCTGAGATTTCTGAGTGTGTAAATAAGTGGGTTTTGTTATTATTGTGGGATTCCTAATAGTGGGAGCCAGGGCTGTCTGACTCTTTTGCATGATTGTAGAATGATTTTCCTCCTACTGGGTTACATCCAGCCTTGTTTGGGATGGTAAGTGCCGAGTCTTATAGTAGTATATCATTGCAGCTGTGCCTGATGTCCCTGGGAGGCCTGTTATTTTTCTGAGGGGAGGAGAAGAGCGGTATTGGAGGGAAACTGAAGGGTTAGGGGAGGGAGGGGATACTACAAACAGGATGTAATATATGAAAGAAGACTAAAAAATTAAATAATTTGAAGTTTGCTAGAGATAACCATATTCTAAAAGACAAAAATACTCAAAAAGCACCCCGATATTCCTGTAGTGGTTGTAGTATGATGTTTATTACTCTTTTGGCTCCTTTGGGGAGGCCACCAGTCAGCTCCCAAATAAATCACGTGGAGGCTTATTCTTAGTTATAAATGTCCAACCTTAGCTTGGCTTGTTGCTTGCCAGATTTTGCTTAAATTATTCCATATACATTGTGCCTCTGGGCTTTTCCTGTTTTCTTCTGCAAATCTTACTTTTACTCCGTGGACTGCCATGTAGCTGGATGGCTGGTCCTTGATGTCTTACTTCTCTGGCTACTACTCAGAACCTCTTTTCTCAGATTTCTCCTACTATATATTCTCTCTGCCTGCCAGCCAAACCTATTCCTTTTTTTTTTCTAGTCAGACATTTATTGGACCATCAGGTGTTCTAGACAGGCAAAGTATCACAGCTTCATAGAGTTAAACAAATACAACAAAATAAAACACCTTAACATAATATTCCCAACATATTCCACATTAGAATTTTATAGAACATATAATTTAAGCATAAATCATGCTGAATACAAATATTGATGTTACACCATGTATTAATGAACTTTAAAAGTCACCAGTAGAACTAGAATTTTTTAATTTATTAAAGATTTCCTTTGACAACTTCATACATGTATATAGTGGATTCTGACCGCTATCACTCCTATCTTCTCTTATCTCCCCCCCACACACACCTCTATAATTCCCCTACCTTCCCTACAAATGCTTTTCCAAACTTACACCCTCTTATTTATTTTAAATTCCTTAAATAACCTTGCTGGTGTTCCAGGTTCTTTTGTTACTTTTTATAAATTTTAGTAACAGTGTATATATACGGTGTTAGCATTAAGTTTGTTTATCATGGGTTCACATAATAGGTTAGGAAATATCCACAGGTGCCTTTCCCAGAAAATATGCTATTAAATTTATTCACATACATATTTTACAGAATTCATCAATGCAAACACAATGAACTGATGATTTTATTAATGGAATTCATTAATTAGGGACTTGATGTTTAACAAACATGATAATTTGATTTCCTACTTGTATGCATTTTTGTAGCTTGTACCAAGTTTAGTGTTTAGTGTTTTATATTATTTAGTGTTGAAACAGCACACATTTAAGGCAAAATTTTGAGGACATAAATATTATTCTCATTATTTTGTCTTATAGCTGATTAAGTTGGCTTAAGTTTTATTTACTGATTTATTGAAAATTTCTGCTTTTGGGTTGCTTGATACTCTTTATTTATTTTGTTTTACTTTTAAAGATTTCTGTTGTAATTTTCATCAGAGTACATTGTGTTTCTATTAGTAATTTGCCAAGACAGAATCTTATGAATTCTATGGCAGTCTTCTAATGATATTAGTCTCTTATTCACCTCTTCTTTCATTGCATATCATACAATTTAATGAATTATGCTTTTCTTTGCATTTAGGAAAAGTATTTTTAAATGTCTCATGATATATTATATTCACAGCTTACTCAGAAATATTTTCTTTAGTTTTGGAGGGTTTTTTTCCATCTTTCTGTGATATAAGAATACATTTTAAAAATCTTATGTTCTTTGTCATTTAAGGTGCTTTTTGGTACAGAATTTGTGAGTGTTCCATGATGGCTCAAGAACAGGGTGCAGTTGGTAGTGTATTGACTGGTGTATTAGTGCCAATTAGAATAAGTTGTTGACATTTTTAAGACTGTCTGTTTTCTTAATGTTAATATCTACAACTATAAGCATGAATCTCCTTATATTCTTTATATTCTAGCTGCTATCTTCAGGGTTCTGCTGCATGGTATATAAATATCGACAGTTCCATCTTCCCTAAATAGTTAAACCTCTACCATTATTTATTGTCTTCTTTCATGTTTCATAATTATTTTGTTCTCAAGAATATAGATTAGTTTCTATAGCTGCTATACAGATGTACTAAAAACTCTATTTTCTTGCAATTGTGGAAACTATATTCCTCAGACCAAAGTGTCAATAGTGTTGATTCTTTCTTTTTAACACAATACTTTCACTGATTATTTGGAAAATTCATAGCATGTATCCTAATCACACTCACTTCCCGGATCTTCCAAGTCTGGCCCCCACCCTTGTTTCTTGCCCTCAAAAGAAGAAGAGAAGGAAGTCCAATTTGTGTTGCTTATATGCTCACATTAACATAATCAAACTCTGTGTCACCAGCCACTTAAAGAAAACTGAGTCCTTCCCACCCACACCCCTGACAGAAGCCATCAATATTGGAGAGCTGTACTTCAACATTCCTATCACAATTCTTAAGGGTTCTCTGCAATGCCTTTCTCTCTCTGCTGTATCCTTATACCCACCCCACCCCTACAATAAGTACTCACATTCTTAAAGATTAAGGCTAAAGGCTATGGTTTCAACTTAATTGTTGGGGATATAGTAAAGAAGATGAAATACTTTATTTGAAATTAAATGTCTAGTGGTATTTTAATTTGTGTTAAAGTTATAATTGTAAAAGACAACATAGAGTGGAATCTTGAACTTGTTTCTTTTGAAGAAACTATCTTTTTAATTGGTGTATTAAGCTGAAAGACATGTAGTAAGTGTTGGTGCAAATGGATTACTATCTACCATGTTGCATTTTCTCCTTCTCCCTCATTATTTTTCTTTCTGCTTTCACTTCAAGAATTGTATAACTTTATTTTATATTTTCTCTTAGAATATAAATTAATCTTTAATTTAAAAAATATTTAAAGGTTCTCTATATTTGCACTAATATATGTGCACTTTCAAGTACTTCTCTTTCACACCATCTCTAGCCCACATTCTGCCTTTGATAAGAGTATGACCAAATCAACCAGTCAATCATTTATGCCATCAAGTTAATTCATTTTAATTAATATTTCTCAATAAACTGTGACTTTAAACAAGAATTTGTCAATTAAAATAGAAATGTTAAAATGTACTGAAAGACATTGCTGGCTGGTAGAGTCACAGTATACCATAGCCTGGCAACTTATCTAAATAGCTCTGCAACATGAGGCTCCCTCCCTCCACCAGAACTTCCTGCCTCTTCCTGCCTTTATTTGGAAATTTTCCTTAGGCCTGAAGGACTAACCTTATTTGAAAACTGTCTCTAAGCCTAATGCCAGACTTAGCTTGAACCCTGGCACAGATTCCTTCTAGAAGGTTCCCTTGCTGAATCCATAAGTAGTCTTGGGATAGGAGTCATATAATAGGAGTGTCCACTTGATGCAAATCAGTTTCTCCTCAGGATTCCCAAATATATATATACCTTATACTCTGGAATAAAGATAAGCTGATTCACCAAAGTCTGCCTCCAAGAGGACTGTCTACATTCATGTTCATGGGCCATCTACAAGGTTTTCTGTCACTGCTTCTGCCTCTTGTCCTCTTGACTGGGTGGCCAACAGGTCTAGAGATAAAGAGAACCCCATGAAAACATTTTCTCTTACATTCATTTATTATCAGACACAATGATTAGAGAGCTGAAATTCCAACTTTTGCAATTATCTTTCTTTAGAAAAAAAAAAACAAAATTCTTTCAGTTCTGTTGTAGTTGTAGTAAATTCCCATAGATTTATTTGTTACAAAATATCTATTTTTCTCCTAACACTCATGAATAGTCTTCTTTCATATGTAATTCTAGGTTGATCAATTTATTTTCTTCTAATATTTTAAGTACTGAAAAAATGTTCACTTTTGGGGCTGAAGCGGTTGCTCAGTGGTTAAAAACACTTGCTGCTCTTGCAACAAACCTGGATATGGTTCTCAGGACACATGCACGGTGGATCAAAGATATTTGTACCTACAATTGCATGCTACAGTATTCCTTTTTCTTTTCTCCTCATGTGCCTGCAAACATATTAAATCATACATACACCCAGGCAATCACATAAAATAATTAACTAAATAAAATATTGAAATGCTTACTGTTTGCATGTCTTCAGATGGAAAGTCTCATTTGGTCACCCAGACTATCTTGTTAAACTGGTGAACACTTACAATTTTTCACTATCTTCAGTTTCCTGCTATATTATAACCAGATATATTTTTTCAGTAATTATTTTATTTTGGCTTTTGTATTTTTCTAGCTTGTGGACTCTGATGTCATTAACTTTTGAATGTACTTTAGTATTTGTAATTCAGGAGTTTCTCCTGTTCATTTATTTCTGACGTTACAATGAGACATATTAAAGCTTAAAATCTATCCTTTAGTAAATTACCATTGGCATTTACTCATTAAAGTTTCTATTATATGTGTTTAGATCAATATTTATTTTCTCAGATATATACATAATATAATAACTAGGTACAATGAAGTAATTTTTCATTTGTTTTTCAGTATTCTTATGTTTTCCTCGGTCATTTCATGTTGTTCACTTTGTCTATTAGAAGTTTTCATACATTAAAAGTTTTCACATATTAACTTCATAGGAATTTAAAATTGACTATATTTTAGTTATAAAATATGTGTCATGTTTTGTCCTGACACCTTAGCTTGTTTCTTCAGATTTTGTTGTTGTCATTGGTTATGATTAACAATAATTTAAATCTAGATAGAATATTTCAGAAGTCAGGATAGTATACAATGAAAACATTTTGGTAAAAATATTTATGTGAAATAGAATGGAATCTTCAAGGTTTTCTGTAGGTACAAGGGTTCAATCTCCTGGATATTTTGACCCCTTTAAAATTAAAATTAAGTTTGTAACCCCAATCCATTTAAATCAGGAAATGTGACCTTTGTTACATGATTAACTATGAAGTTGGTGTTAGGAATATTTTCCTAATACATGAGCTCTCTGCCTACGCGAATTCCCAATCAAGCCAAATCAAAACAAGCCAAATTAAGAGATATCCAGGTTTAATGGGAGTTCTGCACTCTTGGGTGGCCCCGAGGAAAAACCGGGAAGCAGTGCAAACCAGGAAGAAGGAAAGGAGACCATGTGTTCTTCTTTTGGGAGTTCAATTAAATATTCTTGGGCGTGGTCCTGATCTCCCCCCCCCC
>PVIU01023693.1:0-26909 GCA_004026605.1 Ondatra zibethicus | reverse complement strand
AATAGGCAGTGAGACCACAGGAAGTGCTGCCCTTAGAAGGGATTACAGCAGTCATCACAGGGCTCTGGTTAACTTGGGACTCTTACAGAGAGCAATATTGGCTTCTAGCTTCCTGCTCACCATGAGAACCTTGCCCTCTGTTCCTGACATGAAGCCATCCACACTGATGTTGCTTAACCAGTGAAGAATTTCCAGAGCTGGTGCCTTAGTGTCTGGAGTTTTAACCTCCCAACATAAGGCAGAATAAAACCCTTCTTGTTTAAAATACACCCAGCTTGGGTATTATGCTAATAGCAAAAGGAAAGTGTAAAAATCCTGAATTAAACATTGGAGGTTAATTACTTATTAAAAATGGAGACAGTGTTCATGCACTAATCCACGGGCTCTCTACCATTTAATAAGCAGTGTAAGAATAATGGCGCTAAACCCACTTCTCTCTCTCTTTTCCCCCTCTTAAACTCAGAGTCAGGAAGAACTTTTCCCTATAGGGTTAAAGTCAGTGAAAGTTCAACTCAAATTAGCAGTTTCTTCAATTAATTGGTAGTAAAGAATTTCAAACCTTTTTTACTTTTCTTACTCTTCATTTAGTGAAAGAAATGTGAGTTTGTTTCTACAGGGACTTACAAAGAGGAGGCGTGGATTTGATGGCTTTTTTTTTTTTTAGTATGTTCACGATGTCCAAGACATAAATGACCATTGTAGTCTCTTCTCACAATGTATCCCAAGTACTGTGGTGAGTGTGAGGGACCTAATGCCCTAAAGGTAAGCGAACATGAGGCACCAGTTCCAGGAAAGGTTTGACTGGTCTGGTCTTTCTTTCTTCCTTTGGCTTGAGTTCTGGGAGATACCCCTGGACATTAATGTTGCAGTATGTTGACACAGCTCGAAATGAACATATCTTACTGATATTATCCATAAGAAATAAAAAGCTAAGTGATTACAAAACAGCCTTGGTCATTGGCATGTTGGCACAGGAGTCTAGATTTTTAAAAAGGAAAAGAATTCAACTAGAAACAATACATGGGTAATAGTTATGAATTTATATGCATACATCCATATTAAAAGTTATGAATAGAGAATAAAAGACTCATAATTGGAGGAGTGAGGGCAACAAAGGAAGAACTGGAGGGAGCTGAGGAAGATGAGGAATGATATAAATATAGTACACATATATGGAATCCTGAAAGAAATTAAAAATATAAAAGGATACTATCTTATGAAGCCACTGAAATATTATTTTAGGTACAGTCATGGCTTTAGAATGCCACCCACAACTCTTACAATCTACATCTTAAATATATGCATGCATATGAATGTGTCTGTAGAACATCAATTCACACCCACTGTGGTCTTTGAGCAGTCATTATTGCTGTACCTAGGTTACTCTCATAACCTCCAAGTTGGGTCTCTGCTTTGGTATCTCTGCAGTATATTCTCAGCTCAAAGCCCAGAGCACATCCATCAGGTTGTGATGCATCTATTTGTAAAGCCAACGTGTGCACAGTGGCACCAGCCTTCATAAACATCACAGGAATTCTTCATTGCAGTTTCATTTATACAACCTATATTGCCTAACTTACTCCTTCATCTGCTTTGAGTCTAAGTCAGATGATACCTTCTCAGTACAGCCATTCTTATAGCCTATGAAAATGATGTCCTTTCATGGACCTTGTATTTGCCAGCTTTCTCTTTTACTTTGTTTTATTTTGGAATTTATTTCTATCTGACCTACTACATGTTTGGGTTATTAAGTTATTGTCTACCTCCCTCCTACACTGTAAGCTCCATGAACCATAGAGACCTGTGCTCTTGCTCTGGGTCTTACCAACACATGGATGGTGTTTAGCAAATTCTATGCACTGCATAAATATTTGTTGGATGAGTAATGGAATATACTGATGGATGCAAGAGAATGGACTAGAGAGGTGGTACGGTAAAAGTTTGAAGATAAAAACAAGAGGAAAGTGCTTTTTTTTTTCAGGGAGAATTACAGACAGCCAGTTTTGTAACTGAACAGTATACATGAAGACTTCAACCTGGGACACTATCTCTTTGCACCATCAATGTTATATATGACCTGCCAGTTTCACTGTCTTGTTTTATAAGATGTACTTCCCTTAAGTTTTATGCAAACACAGTGAAGTAAGTCAATAACCCAACTTCAGCATGCCAGTCTGGCAGAAAATGCTTTGTCCACTTCTACAGAGCTCCAGGTAGAAAGGGCAGGCTCCTATCAGGGATGAAGCACGCAGAGAATGAGTGCAATGCTCTAGATTGCTGCCTGCTGGGGAGTGCAGTCGGGGCAGTCACTCCCATTCCTAAGCACATTAGCCAGAGGCAGTTCAGGTGAGAAAGAAAAACCCAACTAGGTTCTTGAGCTTCACACTGGTCAAGAAACAAAACCTCATAAATGAACAGGGCTTGTGAAGTCTTCAAACTTTTAAATCCTGACCCATGCACTCTTGGCACAATTCCTGGTCACTCCACAATTTTAGCTCATTTTTCACTTGATTGTTTATGAACCCCAGCCTCTTCAATTCACAATGTGGAAACAAAAATTTATACTTCTCTTCTTCTCAATACATATGTGTGCTCCAAGCACACTTGATGACCCATATTTTACATGAATCTTAGAGCTTACTAAATGTAAAATTCAAGCATTTGTTAAAAGGGGCCTTACTTCTATCTACTTGGAAATACCAGTGATCGTAGTAAAAGATGATTAAGATATGAGAGGAAATATAAAAAAGATGTGTTCTATACACATTGTTCTTCCCCTTTTCTTTTTTTATCCACATTTCCACAATCAACAACAAAATGTTCCCCTAAAGAATGCTAAAATGATGTTTTCTTCCTCCTCCCCAATGTCTCTCTTTTCTAAGCCCATTCCATGATTTAAGAAATGAGAAAAAGAGGGAAAAAAGCAAGTTTATATTGCTTTGAATAAAAATGTCTGATTTTGTCAATTAGAAATGAAAGCAAATGTGGTTCTTGCAAGAACTCTTAACCCAATCTTTGTTTAGTCCAAACCAAGAGAGCCAAAGACTGGCCAGGGCAGGTTCTGGAAATCCAGATCAGTGTAGTGTGGGGATACCGTGTGATATTGCAAAGGCCCCATTGGCATCTTGTTTCTTCCCCTACAATAACCGCCTCTCTTTTAGACTTCAGTGTTTCCCTTTTGTGTTTACGATAACAGAGGGATGCTTTATTGCATTTCACCAGGCCGGTTGCCATGGAGATCAGCAGTTGCTGTGTGCTGTAAAAATAACCCTCCTTCCTTGATAGATTTCACTTGAGTGAAAATAACCCTTAAAAATAGGTTGAAATTTACATACTAACTCTTCCAGCAGGTTCAAGGGGGAGAAAGGAATGAATTACATCGTGATTTGACAAGCTATTAGGTGAGGGGCTGCCGGATGAGGTTTGAACAGGCAAGTTGGCTGCGGGAGGCCAACGAAATTCCACCGCAAAATCATCAAATCTCTCTCTCTTTGTTGTTGGATCTTTCCTCATTAGTGTTCTATGATGATGAAAATGAGATCCGAGAAGATTCAGACATCCATGGGGATGAGGGCTCACAAGGATTAGATGCTCATAAATAACGGATCAGGTTGGTACCAACTAGAATACCATCCCTCAGACTGTGTCTGCTGAATTCTGTTCCTGAAGATGGAAATGAATGTTGCTTGAGACATTAATAAGATGATCTGCAGTTAGATATGTTTGAGAAGCATAATTCACTGTACCTATAACCTGTATTGTCAGGTCAAGTGTTGGAGAGATTGGAAAGCAGGACCAATTTCCTGGTATTTCATGTTTCATTGACACTTCTGTCTTCCTTAAGCATGAATACCCTGTCACATAATAATCACAATGGTTCCGCTTTTGGAGAAACTTTCCATACTCTTCTGTTCTGCTTTTCCAAATGATTAGTGAAGAAGGACTCACAGTTTTAAGAATTGCCCACCAAATTCTTCCACCATGTTTTCCCCCACCTGCAAGAAAATGTAGGAAAATCAAAGCAACCTCAGGGCTCATATAAGTGATAAAATTGACATGCATTAAATAATAATTTGAAGGGGTAAATGGGCCTCCCAGAGTCATTTTAGGGGCATTACAAGATTGAAGAAGAAAAGTTGTTTCATGATGAAAGTCAGAATTACCTTTACACCTTAATAACTTAAGAGGAACTGTTACATCATCTAAACATATGTCCATTTGTATTTTTCATTTTTAAAGAAGTTTATACAAAGCCTTTTAGGTGTGCTTATGTTTTGTAGCTCTATCTCCCTCCAGGCCACTGAACCCAGAACAAATATCTTGTTGATTTTCTATGGCTGCACTTTCATGCCTGAAATCATCTTCTCATTTGCATATTTAGCATTGATATTGTATTTAGTATATATTTTTGATTTTGAACAAACTTTTAATCAATTTTTTTCTGTCAACCTCCATAATTGTATTGGATACTTATTAGGATGGCAACCAGACCTCTTTACTCTTAGTAGGCTGAAAACTTCTCATATGGTTTTTGCTGTAATCCCAGAACTTAGGAGGCTGAGGCAGGATGATCTAAATGAGGCTACCCTGTCATACATAGTGAGTTTCAGACAAACCAACTGATGGACAAAGGAAGACTTTGCCTCAACTACAGCCTTGCCCCAAGAAATGGAGGACCACAATGGAAAGACTCACAAACCTAAATGTTTTCAGGAATGAGAACGGATTATATTCATTTTGTTTCATCTATATTTTTGAGAATTTCACATTTGTGCTTTATTTATAGCATTCTTCTTCCTCTGCTTCCTCTTCTAGTTCCCCTTTTCCCTCTCAAATTCACAATCTTTTCTCATTGTTATTGTTTTACACACATACACAATCAATCTTCAGGGTCCATTTGGTATTGTTTTGTATGTATGTATGTGTTTAGTGGTGACCACTTGGTTTGGATAGCCTATATGGGGGCTCATATTTGGAGTAGACAGATTCTTCTTCCCCTAGAAACTTGTAGCTCTTCACCAGGAGTGTTTTTTTCTGAAGTTTCCCCCAGCCACCTGATATTGCCATTATGTGGACATTGTTTAGTCAGCTACATTGTTGAGATTTCAGGAATGCAACTCTTGACATCTCTAGAAGACACAGTCTCACAGCAGGTATTCTGGTCGTCTAACTTTATAATCTTTCCACCCCCTCTTCTGCAATGTTTCCTGAACCTTAGATGTAGGGGTTGTATTGTATCATCAGTTGTTACTGGGCACTCCATGGCCAGGTGTTCATTGCAGTTTTGGCCAGTTGTGGATTTCTAAAATAATATCAATCCATGGCAAAAAGTAACTAAATAAAAATTCTTTGATGAGGAATGAGAGCTATATTTATCTGTTGGCACAGAATGAATATTTACAATGCAATTAGAAATTATGGTGGTTTAAGAAAGTGACAGTATTTGATTCTCTTCTAGGGTCTATGACCATACCAGCCATAGATTCTTGGGTAGGTTTACAGTACCAGGTATTAAATCCCTTCTTTTCAGTGAAACTTAATTCTAACTAGAAAATAGTTGGTTACTCCTAATATACACATAAATACACACATGTATATGCACATATATACATTGCATATATATATAAATATATATACATACACACACACACAAACACATTGTACAAGTAGGAGGATTTCTTGCCGGGCCAGTTATTGTGGCTTGTAAGCTTTACAGCTGGGTGGCACACTACACAATGAAATTCTATTCATGTGTAAAAACAATATAAAATAACAAAATTTTCAGGTAAATGGATAAAACTAGAAAATATTGTACTGAGTGATGTAATGCAGAAACAAAAAGACAAGCAGCATAGGTTCCCTCTTGTTCGTGGTTCCTACCTCCAAACCTTCAGATGTGGATATACAATCTGGAGGGACTACAGAAACCAGGAGAGTAAAAAAGGATCGTGATGTGAGAAGGCGCTCTAGAGATTGGGCTAGTAAGACACAGGTGTTACGATGAGATAAGTGGGCAAAACGGGTGGGGGGGGGCTTTAGCTGGAAAGAGGGAGGGAGGATAATTCAGAAGAAGAGGGAAGAGGCCTTTTTTTTTTTTTTTTTTTGGTTTTTCGAGACAGGGTTTCTCTGTAGCTTTGGAGCCTGTCCTGGAACTAGTTCTTGTAGACCAGGCTGGCTTTGAACTCACAGAGATCTGCCTGCCTCTGCCTCCCAAGTGCTGGGATTAAAGGCATGTGCCACCACCACCCGGTGGAAGAGGCTTTATATAAATTCTAAGGATGCTTGAAAAAGCTAAAAGGAGCCATACTATTTTATGAAACGTGTGTGTATACACTGTGTATGATGTATACACTTGTGGATGTATGTGTATGCAAGTGTGTGTGTGTGAAACTGAACTGAAAGTCTCCTCCCCAAGAACTGGAACTTTAAAGTCTTATTGATAGCACTGCTAAGTAGTTACCTATTTAGAACATAGACAATTGAGCATAGATCTATCCTATGACTCAGAAATTACACTTACAATGAGAGTAATAAACTATGTCTATAAAAATCAAGCAGAGTTTTCATATCAAACTTAATCATAGTAGAAAAAATTAAACCAACTCAAATTTCATCCACAGTTGACTGTTGAAAAACTATGGTGTTTTTCTAATTAAATGATTGTCAACAATCATTGATAAATCTCAAACACATTATGCTGAGTGAATGAAACCAGGCATAGAGAACAACACACATCACATGACTTCATTGACAATAAATGCTAGAATGATCAACAGAAGGCAAGAGGGACAGAAATCAAAGTGGAATTTGATCTGAAAGAAGAGGCAATGACAGAAAAGCAGAAAAGGAGACTCTTTGGGATGATTAAAAAAAAAAGGTTGTTGTTGTTGAGGATGTAACATTAGCCCAGACATTTGACCAAAGTCATCAAAACTACACCTAAAATCTGTGTTATTTTCCTCCATGTAAATTCTGTCACTGTGTAAATAAGAAAGGAAGAAGCTGTGTCCTTTATTTTTTAGCGAAATTTATACCTCTCTAGAGACATCTGCTCAGTGCCTGTATTCCCTCTGAGTGCTGGTCCCGCCTAGAACTCACACACCACACCATCTAAGTCTGTCCGTGACAGGTAGAACCCAGACTCATTGTTTTCTTCTTTGCCCAGCTACTAGGACACCAGTGGGCTGGCCCATGCAGTGACTCACAAGCTTAGAAGCCTGATGTTTATTTTGAAGTGTCTGTCTGAGAACCCCCAGATAGGATCCCATACCTACTGCTGATTTCCAACGTCTGGAGTGTTTGTATACTATAGCACAGCCTCCTTTCCAATGTATTTCCTGCATGAGGTCTTAGGAGAAGTCTAGGAAAGAGATGTATAGAGCTTAAATTCCACTGGCAGACCCTCAAAGAACCTTACTCACAGATTGTGAAGGGTGCAGACTCTTCCTTACCTCTTGCCTTCTAATACTTGGACTTTAATGGCAGAGCAGATTGAGTTTTTGCTGACAAATATCCAGTCATTTTCCGTATTTGCAAACTACAGTGTAATTTTCTTTATGATTTTGTCACCTTTATTCCCTCCTTTTTGTTTAGAAATTTAATTGAAGAACAGAGTGAAACAGTCCTGTTTGACCTTCTGAATGGTAGAAACAATGTCAGATACATTTCTACAACCATTGCACAAGGAGCTTTGTATCTCAGAGAAGTCCAGCAGAGTGCATTGGGATGAAAAAATATATGGATGGCACACCTTTTCTATGACTTACAATTAAAAGTATAGTTCTGAATCATCAGAGCTATGACTTTAGTCTATTTAATTTTATAGGGAGGATTTTCTAATGATGCCCTTCCCCAAGACAATTACTACCAGGTGTGATATTAGTATATCTACCAGTATGAGGTGCCATGTGACTAAATAATCACATTGGGAGTAAGCTGTATGTGAATACAATATACTTACATTCTACCTATAGTATATTGGTATTTAAGGCGGAAATGTTGGCGAAGCATTTAGGCTATTGCATTGAGAACACTAGACTACTGGATGTCACTGCTGCTAAATTTCAGACGAAAGGATTCTGTAAACAATATTTCTGACTAGATGGTGATTTAAGAAAAACCACTTAAACATTCATTTCTATTTATATTCAATACTCTTACTCCATCCCTTAACTGTTTCACTTTCTTTGGTTTTGATTTTCCTTCCAGGAAGACAGAGATAATGCCCTAAGATAATATGACTCTTTTTTTTTTCTTGTGTAAAGTAAGGACTTTGTTTTCTTTTGAGTGAAAACTGTTCTTGCGCTTGGAGAGAAACAAAGCCTTTGTAATCAAAGGCAAAGACAGCACATTTAAGCATTTAATGCTTGCATCTTGATGATTTCATTATTGACTTCTATTAAGCTCTCTCTGGGCGAAGAACCAAACTCCCCCACAGCTCTACAAAGCTGCATTGCTGGATCTATTTGCTATTAAGTTTAAATCCTCATTTCTCCCCATGACACACTTATTGGCTTGGGAAGACTTCCTCCTGGTCCCATGGAGACATCTGCAGACTCTGTATTAAGTTTCTAACCCCTCGTTCTCTTTACCAGACTAATAGTACTTTGCTATGTGTTCTCTCTCTTTCTCTCTCCCTCTCTCTCTCTTTCTCTCTCATCTCTCCCTCTGCCACTCGCTTGTCCTTTCTCTCTCCCCCCACTCACCTTCCCCTTGGCCCTGCAGTTCATTCTCAGGACAATATTCTTCTTGCAAGGTGAGTCCAACCATCCAGAAGTAAGGTAATGAGATTATGATTAAAAGTACACCCTGATAGTGGAGTATCCATCAACCTGTCATGGAAATCTTATCTCTGGTGCTGGTCTCATCAATCTGACCTTTCAATTACAATCCTCAGTTCATGACTCTAAGTATATAGAGCTCAGAGATGGAGTATGAGATACACAACTCTCTTTGGCACCCATGCCACTTGGTGCAATTGGATATCTCTTCCAGAATCCATATCTTCCTTTTAAAGTACATTTTGTTCAGACTAAATCTGGTCATTTTTATTTTGACTCTGGCATAGCGATAACTCCGATGTTGGAATGCATCTACCATTTACTCTCTTAGGCTTTCCACAATTCAACTTTCTTGCCACACAGATAGTTGTCAAAGAGGGTAAAGTTGGTCTCTCATATGTGAAGATTAAGAAATTAAGTTGTCTGCTGCACTCTCCGCTACTTTCCAGGGCCTTAAGATTCTTTTTCAGGTGGATGATGGAAAGCAGATAGTGGAACTGATTCTCAGAGGACCCTCCCTTACACAGCACATGTCATTTCCCTGGAACTAGTCACATGGCCTTGCTGACAAAGAACAGAACTAGGAAACAATGTCCCAATGAAAGGAGCCTTCTACCACCCACCTCTTGCAACTACGGAATGAAGAGTCTGTTGTAAGCCTCTAGCCACAACCTCCTTCTACAAATCAAAACCACTTTACAAATTATTTAATGCTTATTTTAATTTTAATGTCAGGCTATATGTTTATTAAGTTTCAATTAAGATCTAACTTTTGTCCTTTTCTGTACATGCATGGCATTGAACTGCTTCTGGACCATGTACTGATACAATAAGAGCTGAGATCATCCTACACATTAACAGAGAGCACGATTCTAGACATCTCGTGTGGAAGCAGATGACTCTGAAAGACACTGGGAAGCACCCGTGCTTGACTTAAACTCAACAGAATGGCATATATTAAGCATCATTCTGTGCACAAATAAAAGAGTCAGCTATTATGCAAAGAATCCACCTGGAGCCTATTGACAGACTTTCAAGAGGATCTGAGTCCTTTCTTTATGAAAGAGACTGCAAATTCAGTTGCACATCTTAGTGACCAACCCTTGACCTAGGCAGATAATAAAGTTCTGGGTAAAGTGGCACCCATGTTTCAGCTCCCAAACATAGTCCTGAACATCAGTGTCAGTCAGGTTTCTCTGCACCTTGGCCTCATTCTCATTTTCATGATAAAGTTGGACCAGCTGAAATCTTAGACTTTTCAATTCTTACAATCCGGTGCATCTGCATGTCAACTGATATTTTTCCAAAACCAGAGAGAAGAGCAAAGGTAGATGTTTTTTCAGTGTCATTATTATCTGACTAATTTAGTCACCTTCAGAAAGAATATATTGTAATCCTTTTTTGAGAGCGGCAATAAAAATACGAGGTATAGTGCAATGAGAAACTTGTTATTTAAAAAAAGTTGATTAGGAATATGTACAAAGCCAATCTGTCACTTCATACACAATAAAATTAATCGTGTCTAGTTCCATACAGAGGATTTGGGTCAGTATTGCTGTGAAGATACCCAATACATTGTCACACTAGCTCTGAAAGTGGTCTTTAGGCTGGCCTGGATAGGTCAAGAATTGAAAGTCACTGCTTTCAGAAGTCAGAGTACACACACACACACACACACACACACACACACACACACAAACGAATACAAACACATACACGCACAGACACACTTCCTTGAGAAGTAAGAGTAAATAAGTAAGAATACAAATACATACACACAGACACAATGCCTTCAGAGTTAATAGTGTACAGAGACAGAGAGGGAGGGAGAGAGAGAAAGAACGATTTCTGAAGATGGGGTGGGGCACAAACAGACCAACCTTATTGCAGCATCTTCCCACCAGCCAGCCGCCCACCATGGCAATTAATCCCAGTTTTTCATAGAGAATTCAGCATGGTAACTTCTCACTAAAAGGTGTGTAACTGTCTCAAAGCAATGGTCCTAATTGAGGAAGAAGCTAAGCATTACTGCTGGAAATCAAGCAAAAGGTTTGAGTGAGGGAATTGTTTCTGTTTTTAGATGATGTAAAGTGATGCTCGGGAGACCAGAGAGTGATTTCCAGATGTAGAGGGAATTCTGTATTGACCACAATGGGAGATTGCCAATGCACAGGCCAGTCAATTGCTGTCCGGAGCTCCATCATTATTACAGTGCTTATCTTGTGTTTTGAATGGTACTTGAAAGATCCTGATAAGAACTGTAGATTAATCATGCCTTTTCCTTTGAATAGCTTCTGTCGAGACATTCTAAGAAAAGAATGAGACAGTCCCTTACTTAGGAGCTGTGAAATGTGAAGAATGCATAGGGATGTTTTAAACAATGCTAGTCACATGATTAAGGGGCATGTGTGAAATCATTTTTATTGGTTAGAAAGAGACTACAAAAATGTTATAGTTAAGCGTAAGCTGTGTGTTTTGCTCTTGCGGCTGTAGCCAAAGTCAATGGAACCAAAGCATATATGAGATAGCTAATAGCCGTAATTGTCATCTTAAAGAATCTACATTCATGCATGTTCTACAGCAGTTCCCTGCATAATATGAGCATTTGGTTGGTACACTGTTCCTAAAGCAAAAAATCTTACATGGAAATGTAAACTCCCAGATGAGAGACTCGAGCCAGAGTTTAAATTGCTCCCATCACAGCACATGACGTCTGCCCAAGCTGCCTTTGCATCTGCCTTTTGCTGAATTTAAGAAAATCCCTTTTCTTTTGTGAAAAGAGCTAAAGGACAAAAGAATATAGGAACCACTGGGAGCGTTAATTAAGAACCCGAAGAAGGAAGAGTGGAAATCCATGCCTTCCACTCCCATACCCATGAGCTGTCAGCAGAGAGAGTTTTGGCTCTAAAATGATTGCAGTGGCTTTATAAAAAAATTAAAGATCCAAGAGTCATAATAAAATGAAAGACTTGATACACAAGTAAGTACATGAAGATTTATGTTTTTTGTTTTGTTTGTTTTTATGCTTAGTGATAAAAGAAAGGTTAAATCAAGGCAGGAAAAAATGGCTTAGCAAGGAGATGCACCTAATGACCTAGTCTTATTTGTTCATCCCCATCTTAGAAGGAGATAAGCTGTTCTCCAAAGTTGTCCTCTGACCTCCACAAATGCACATGCACACCCATGCACATACATACAACATTCACTCACAAAACACAACTATACACATGTATGCAGCAATAATAAATTAAATAGAAAAAAATTAATGTAAAATAATGCAATGTCTACTAATGAATAACTAGAGAATATGTAGGCACTGGAATCTAGACAGGGCTTATGTCCTTATGTAAAGCTTATTTATGTAAAGCTGTCTTTACACCATGTGATGATTTGTGAGTAGTAAGTGTTTATGTCTCAGAATAGTTTGGTATAATGGGAAATAATTTTTCTATAAAAATTCTGAACTTTACTTTTCCTTGCTCCTGGTACCACTGATATACTAGCATCATACATCTCATGGAGACCACACAGCGGTTCCTTCAAAACCTCCAGTTTGAGGCTTGCAGTTTAAACCTCTCTGGGTATCACGTCGTGTACTTCATTCCTCATCACACCATCCTCGGCAGTTTCCAAATCCCATCCAGTCCAGTAACTTGAAGAATGCAGTGATGCCGGAGAGTATCAAGTTTAGTACATCCCAAGCTCTTTTCCTTATCCAGTGTCACTCCCATGAAGGAAAACCACATATATATGTGTGTCTATATATGTACATACATGAATACACACATGCACAGCATGTGTGTGTGTTTATTTCTCCATCCTAAGAATGTAAATTTAATGTTTAAGAATGTGATTTTTGTCAGGGTAAGCTAAACTCTAGGAGGTCACAAATTAGTATAGTGGTTTAAAAGTATTGTTTTAATCCCACAAACCCATTTTTTATTTGTTCGGTATTGGTGCAAAAGTATGACCTAGTCTAATCTTTTTAAGATGTTGTCTTTATTTTTGAGAATCTTATACGTGCATACATACAGTGAACTATGATTATATCCACCACTATATCTCCCTACAATCCCCCACACATATGGCTACCAGTGACCACACCCTCAAAAAATAAAAATTCTCCTTCCTCTGGCGACTGTCCACTGCCAATAGCTTCTCATGGGTGGGGGGAGCCTGGAGTTCATCTCTGACATCTGTCCTGGAACTTTAGCTGGCTTGGGCTTGTGTAGATAGCCACAGCAGCTGTGAGTTTGAGTGTGCTAGCCATGCCAGGTCTGAGCAGGCAGCATTCCACAGCACCCCACCTCCTCCTCTGAGATGCACCTTCCCAGGTGGGCGGGGCTAATGTAGATGTCTTGTTGAGGACTGAGCACTGAGTTCCTTATTCTTGCCGCTCTGAGAGTTAAACTTTTGTCTGATGACTGTTGCCTACTGCCAAAAAAAAAAAAAAAAAAGCTGCTCTGCCCAAGGTTGAGTGCAGCCTGGGCCTATGTGCATAAGCGCAAATAGATTACGGATAAGGAGATAGATTAGAAAGAGAGCCCCACAATAATAGTGTGGGTGGTGGGACTGTGTGCAGCCTTGAGCTTTGAGTTACTAGACCAGGTTTGTCCCCACTCTACTCTTGTTCCAGAAGCCAAGGCAGAGCAAACAGCATGGCCATGGGCACTACACTGCTCTCCTGGCACTCATAGTTTATGAGGGCATGGAGGAGGATTGTGGGTGGAATGGGAGGTGTGAAGAGCTATTCATTTTCTAGCCTTCTTCCCATTCATAGACTGTACAAAAGAAAAGAAAATGTCATGAGTGTACTATGCATTTCAGATTCAGTTGGGTCACCATTCACTTTGAAATTCTAAGTTTTTCAGAGAAGGTTCTGAGATCAATGGCTACTATTGACAGGAAAAGTAGTCCTTGAAGCCAATTGCCTACTCTCAGATGGCACCAGAGGAATGAAGTTTCAGATGGAAGGGGGGATCCCGTGACTAGTGGTGAATGCCTGTAATCTCTACATTTGAAGGATCACGGTAGGAGGATTGTAGGTTTGCGAACAGCCTGGGCTACATAGCAAGACTCTGTCTGAAAGAAAAAGAGTAGATGAAAAGAAAGAAGGGAGAGAAGGAAGAGAGAGGGTGAGAGGAAGGGATGGAAGAAGGGAGGGAGGGAGGGAGAAAGGGAGGGAGAGTAGGAGAGAGGGAGAGAAGGAGGGAGGGAGAGAGGGAGGGAGGGAGGGAGAGAGGGAGAAAAAAAGAAAGGACACTAGTTATTTCATTTTCTTTGCTATGGGCCTGATGGCTGAAAGCAACTCTGGCCTTGGAGAGGTTGACAGAGCAGCTACCATTCCAGCAGCGTCACGTATGAGCAGACTAGAGTGGAAGCATTTCTTGCACCGACATTCTCAAGCTCTTAAGATAAAACACTAAGAATTGGATTAAAGGCAAAACAGGTAGTGGGCCCATGTGTGATAAACAGGCTGGTACCTCTTGTATCATAGTTATGACTGAGAATTATCATGAAGAGTGGTGGGGTATTGAAAAAATATACGATTAGGATGTCAGGTTCAGTAATTTATTTAAATGTTATTGCTGCATTGTGACTCCCAGTGGAGTTTTCCTCTTGCATTTTTAATATCAAATAACTTTGAACAGCCCACATATAAATTTAGCAAAACGAAATAACTCACTTTTGCAGGGCAATCTTAGAATTTTCGTTTGCTAATTGATAACAGCAGCTCCAGAGTAACAAGATATTGGTGGGTGCATCACTCCATGCCTGGTATTGCTCTCAGATTGGTGGTGGGTAGGATAGCTTACACCGTGTTCAAGTGTCACAGTAGAGAGACACACAAAAGAAGAAGGGAGAAGAGAAGAAAAATCACCTTTTAATCTCTGAGACTCTATCTTAGTTACCCTCTTTGGGGTTATGGAGATGGCTCATGGGTAATTTACCTGCTGCGTAAGCATCAGGAAGAGTCTGGGTCCCCAGAACCCGTGTAAAGCTGGGAAAACACACACACACACACACACACACACACATCATCTTAGTACCCATGCAAAGTTGGACACACACACACACATACACACACCTGACCACACCATACTACACTACACATCTTTTTACTTTGAGAGTTGGGAATCAACACCTGTAGGAGCTGCAGATGTTGCCTCCCAAATACAGAAATGTAATTTTGTTTACATACCATTTAAAAACGCATAGGTGAATTAATTAATTAAATTTTAAAAATAATCATTATTTCCCCTTTTAATGGGATTTCCCTTTATAATATTAAGGACCTTTACTTTCTGATATATAATACATGTAAACTTTAGTTTTTCAGATATAACATACTCTTTATCAATGTCCCAGTTAACATTTATTGTGAGCCATCTTTTAAGCTCTAATGACTTCATTGCCTCGCTTGCATATCTGTTTTAAAGACACTAAAGAAAACTGCAATCCTTAAACATGTGCATAACATTATCTAACACTCTAAACCATAGCTTCCTATGGTTCTTGGGGCTGGCACACTGACTTTCTTATTGTCACATCCCCCAGTTGCCATCAGAGCAGAAGCTAGGAAAGTGGGATCATTTTCTTAGACTCGCTCAGTCTTTCCACATGCTACAACTTACTAATGTTTATATTGCGTAGGCGGTGTGATGCTCACAGTCACGCGGCTCAAACTCAGTTTGCCCCAGGAATAAAGCGGCTGGTCAGAAATACGGCAGTAGGGCTGAAGATAAAGACTGTCTCAGAAGTGTTTGTCATGCGGCTTCTCCTATGCCAGGACATTTAGATACTGCATTTTAGGTCATCTTTGCCAACTCTGTGACAGCTGCTGGATATTTACTCTACCATAGGCATGGGCCATTCTAGGAGCTCTGTTCTCTCACTGTTCAATTTTGCTCTATTCTTACAGGGTAGAGTTTGGACCCATTTTTTTCAGATTCTACATGTTGTGGGAAGTGGAGAAAGCCCTGACTGAGTGAACTAAGGATGAGCTCATTTTAGTAAACGAGTGAAGAAGTGGAAACGTCTTACAGTTTATATCAAAGAAGCCCTGGTTTGATTTAGAATGTTTTGGGAGTGAGAATGAGAGATGGAGAGAGAGAGAGAGAGAGAGAGAGAGAGAGAGAGAGAGAGAGAGAGATTGGTTGCAATGCTGGTTGATAAATTATGAAGGCATGCCTGCTCAGTCCAGCCTTTGGAGAGGTTATCTCAGCTAATTCTGTTTCTCCGCCTTCCATGGCAAGAGTGGCACTGGTGACCTTAGGGAGGGGGTTCTCTACGTTTAAAGTCAACCTTGACTTCTCCACACGACAGGGTGCACACTCTTCTGTAAACACACACCACATTCCCAAAGACCCGGAGCTTCCTGTCCACCTGATCACGTTAGGACAGCTGTTCTGGAAGTCTGTCTTTGATAGAAACTCAGACAAGAGTCAACACAGTCACTCAGCTTCTCCCGAAGGCCAGAGCAGCAGCAGTGGGGATTGTATGCTAATAGCGCCCATAATCCCATGCTAATTTATTTTTATCAAATTAAAGCAAATGCTGCTCTCTGACCCCAGGGACCTCCGTTCTCCTCTGGGTCCCTGTGGTAAGCTGGAATCCATTTAGTAGAAGAGTTTGCCAAGAATATAAATTAATAAAACAGGATTAAAGGGAGACATGGTTATAACTGATTCCTTAATCCCAGGGAATAATTAATGATAGTGATTCATGATTTGGCTGAATTCTCCTTCTATTTGAATAATAAATAGACTCAGAATAAACTTCTGATGGAAACCATTGAGGCAGACTTCTGGCCAGTGGAGCCTTTCTTTCAAGGACTCGGCACTACGGAGGCTGCTGTGAAGCATACCTCCTGGCCTTCGTGCCTGTCAGTTCATATTTTGGGGTGAGTTATTAATTCTTCTGTGCATAAAAACCTTACTGCGCTTTTTATAACCACACTTAATTATCAAAAACACATTCCGAGATGCTGCCATTACCAAAACACAGTCTGTTCCACACTGCACTTAGGCTTAGGCCTGTGGAACTAATTGGGAATCATGATTCAGAGAACTAAGACCCGCAGTGATTCTCAGGCATACACTAACAAACGATATTTGGTAGCTTCAGTACCAATGCTCTCTTCTAGGAACCAGCAAGGCGATGCTTCCAAAAATATGTAGCCTTCTCCTTCATAGGATAGACATTCCAGTGTTTCTGAAGTGGATCTGTTTATTTGTCTCAGGACTCTCCCATCAACAGAACCTATTCTGTATGTGCTGTGCTCAAGAGGGTACAAATGAACTCAAATGAAATAGATGGTTTCCTCGGTGACAGCCATGTCACATACTTAGCGCTGAATAGACTCAGCCGTATAAAGGTTACGTAGTACCATAGTTTCTTCAGGCTACTCTCTATGGCTTGCAGGCTCTCTCCTCTGCTCTTGGCATTGGGAGTATGTCACCAATAAGGACCTCCAAGGGAAAATGGACATCAAAGGAGATCGATTTCCGGAACGGGTCTTCCTTCCTGCGAAGCAAAGCCACTGTTCCTGGTACTCTTGAACTCTCCAACCTAGGGCCTGGCTCAACAAACTGGGGCTTCCACTGTAGGCGTCTGTACTAATGCTTCTCCACATCTATCCAGAAGTACCATCTTTACCTGTGGGAAGTTATATAGAATACGTATTTACAAACCTGTTTTATAAAAGCAGCAGAATTCAAGTATAATGATTGCAGAAATATTTAAGACATGTGATGGTTTCAATATAGAAAGGTCTGACAATGCTAAAGTAGAAGCTGTGTTTGAGACACTAGATGTTCACCTCTCCATGTAAATTTATGAATGACATTGAGGCTACAGATAAACTGTTACATATGGCATGTAGTGAGCATTAAATTCTTTCCCCTCTAGGATGTAATTTTCCAAAAATGGTTACCAGATTATGAACATTTTAAGCAATGTAAAGACTTCTTGAATTGCCATGGGAGTTACAATCCTGTAAACCTCATTGTAGACTAATATAATATTACCATAAAACTACAATATTTTACATGTAGCATGCATGATGGATTCAGCTCTCTATCTTAGGCCAGGTGCAGTGGGTTCTTTTCGCCTCCAAAAATGTCATTTAGGGCACAGCTCTGTCCTCCATTGTGTCACAAGCTTCAGGCTCACGCCCTCCAAATCTCGGTCATTCTCTGTGACTGTTGTGACAACCCACATGTTTCTTATACCACTGTCTGAAGCACAGCATCTCTCTTGAGCAGGGGCCATTCCTAGAGATAGATGGGCACAGCCACCATAAGTAGAAATTTGTAGTGACGGGAACTCTGGTCTGAAAATGTTGAACAATGACTTTAATGTTTGCGATGGTAGAAGCAAACGTGCTGTCATTTCCAAGGTTGGAGCACACAATATGTCTGGATATGGAAGTGATGAATGGGGACATGGACTCCCTGATCAGTTAGACAGTTCAAGCGTTTCGGGATATAATGCACATGTACATATTCGCAAGGCAGAATGTGAGCGCTGCTGTTTTACAGACTTCCAAAGAGGAACTCGGGCACATAGGCACCACAGCTAGCACAGGTGCTACTCTGCCGTCCGCAGATCGCTGAAGCACTTTCACAGCGTCCTGCTCAACTGGAAATACACTGCGGACACCAAACACTTTTTAAAGCATCCTTGTTCTCACAAACTCCTTTACATTTTAATATAAATCAAAATGTAGCAGTAGTTACTAAAACTACTACTTAGGAAATAACCAGCAAAGTAAATATAAATTTTCCACCTAAATTTCATCAATTAATCACCTACCCTTATATCTGGCATGCAGGAAAGCTCAGAGCTGTTTTTGTGAACTCTGGGGTCAAACATAAAGTTTTGCTGAAGCCCCTATATATAATAACCATTTTAAAATGTTTTATAAAATCCATGTACTCATTATATGATATTATTAATAAAATTTTGGGATAGTGAACAGAAAAATAATGAACTATTTAATGTTCTAATCAGTGAACAAGAGACTGATTTTATATTATTTAGGCACCACATCTTCCTGTTCATCTCTAACAAGGCCCTCTCTGGTTTTGTTTTCCAATGTACCACTTCTGAGAAATTTCAGCTCTCTTCATGACAAAGGATTGGAAGATAACGAATCCTTAAATTTTGCTTTTACTGAAATAAAATATCTTATGACTGTGTATGTACTACATCCCTCAATGCCACTTGCTTAGTGCTGGTCACCCAGTTAATCTTGGTGCTGCATCATCCATCCATCATGTCATCTGGGCATAGTCACTTTCAACAACTTGTCATTGATAATACATCAAAAAAAAAAAAAAACAAACCTCCAGTATTGAAGAGGGAGAATGAGGACATTAATTATTTCCAAATTTATTTTTCACATTTATATAACTTAAAATACATACATGTTTCCTTTGAGAAAAATAACCATGGGCACTGCTAGAATGTAATCTTTCTTGTGTATGTATATGTATACTCCTGTGTGTGCATCTTGGTGTGGAGATCAGAGGTCAGGCTCAGGTTTCATTCCCCAGGTCCCATTCACCCTATATTTTTATGAAACTGAATCTCTCATCAGTCTGGAACTCATTGAGAAGGTTAGGCCAGATGGTCAGGGTGTTCTGGAGCATCCGCCAAACTCTACCAGGTCTGGGATTGGAATAAGTCACTGTGCTTGATTTTATACCTGGATGCAGGGGCTCAAACTCAGGTACTCATGCATGTACTGTAAGCTGTTTATTAAGTCATCCCCTAGCTCTGGGATGTGATGGTTCTCTACCTCTGTTTTCTCCCCACTATCAAAAATGAGACTGATTCATATACATGACTAAAAGAGTGATGTGTCTACTCTTGGAGTGTCTGTTCTCATCTAGTGTGGGTGACTAAACAATTGTCACAAATAGTTCAAGATCGTAATCCCTGGAACAAATAATTTTTACTTATACAATTGATTTATGGTTCTAGAGATGTAATTCAGGATTATCCATGTGAGCTCTGAAGGCAATCTTGGGTGTTTTTATAAGAGGAAGCAGATGATATTTTCCAAAGAAGAAGAGAAATTGTTGTGGCCAAAATTCAGATGATGTAGTCACAAAGAAATTCTCAGTGCCACTGGTATCAGAAAGCAGAAGGAAACATTTTCTTTCCTAGACCTTCTGCAAACAGCCTGGGTTCACCAATCACACTTCGATTTCACCCCAGTGAAACTGACTTTGGATTGCTGGCCTCCAGGACTATGCAGAAATGAACTTCTATTATTTTGTGCCACTGGTTTGCCTTAATTGATTACAATAAGCTTAGACAATGTTTCTAGTGGGATACAGACTGTCTCAGGAGCAGCACTTTACCTTTTTGTTTTGAAAGACGATAGCATAATGTTCAGGAATAGTCACTGAAACCATGGGCCAGTTGTCTTGAAATATTTTGAAGGATAAAGACGCAATCATGTGTGTTGCATGTGAGACACACGGCAAAAATGCTGCAGGACCAGTGCCAGTGGTGGAAGGACACAGGGGAGACATCTGCTGTCCTATGGCTCTATGATTGAAGGCAGCGCTACCGCCACACACAAGTGAGCCAGGTTGTTGTGAAACCTTCAGAAGTAGGAAACCCTGGTAGAGTAACATGAACAATTGGTGGCCCAGATCCTTAAACTCATCTTCTTGCACATGTGGGTACCACAGAAGTCAGTGTGTAAAATATATGCAATACCATAAAATAAATATCAACCGGAGGGGCCCACTTGCTAAACCATAATCTTAGAGGAGTTAGAGGCAAATGTTCTTATCAGTTCTCCAAACATGAATCCTGGGGCTCACTGTAGCGGAATCAACCCACAGAAGAAAGTGATAAGTAGTACACCAAAGGGAGAAAGGGCATCAGAGCACTTGGGGTCTAGTCTGTATGAAGGACCCCTTGTGCAGAAGTACCAGTGTCACTGTCTGGCTCCAGTACTGAAAGGGGTGAGGAATCTTCAAGGGAAGGCCCTGCCCCCACTACTGCCGCCCTCAGGAAATCTCCAGAGATGGGGATTCTGGGGTGCAGGGCTCTGCTACTGAAGTATGTCAGCACCCAGAACGCTGCAATGGGGAAAGTGAGATCTTTAACTTCTGCTAAATTTTTCAGTCCTTAGCTCAGATGATACTGAACATGAATGTGTCCACACTGTGATTCCTTGGAACAGACTGACTCAGTTGGGTCTCCAATCTGTGGCTCAGTGTCTATTACTTGGGGTTTAATGAAAACTAAATATGCAGCATTTGGAGACTCTTAGAGGATTCAGTATATTCCAACAACAGGTTAACTTCTAATCTCAATTCCTTAATCAAGTCTCCATGAGAACAAAATAGGTCACAATTCTAAACTCTGATTTGGACAAGAAAAGTTTTAAAGTCACACTGTACTTTCAAGAAACTCATCATCTATGTAAAAACAGTGAAAGGTGAAAGATAAATGAAATCATTAGAAGGCCAATATTCACCCCAACTACAAGAAGAGATAATTTTGTAGTTTAATATAATGTAAAAATACAATGAATGTGGGCATATGTATATGTGCATCTTGAAATAGTTGAATTATGTCATTAAATCTAAAAGTAAATTTGGAAAGGAACATCTTTCATGCTCTTAGCATGTAGGTGGATATTGCTATTAAATTAGCTAGAACCTTATCATAGCCCTGGAGATTCAATATATACATGTATGTAATTAACAATTCCATGTCAACTTAGAAAACATTGCAATACACACACTCCTTTACAGAAGCCCATAAGGTCTCCTAGTGTGTGAAAACTGGCTATTGACAGTGCCCCTCTGTTCCAGACACTTCCTGTGTATCTTTCAAACTGCCAAACACAGGAAGTAGCCACTCAATAAGTTTTTATTTTATACACTCAAAAAGAAATGGCTGTGAGTATCCTTAACCTGGGAGATAAGACACTGATCATTCTGCTGACTCTCTCGCTTGGAAAGGAGCCAGAGCAATAATGGCTATCTGAGAATCTTCAAAGATTTAATCTCCAAGATGAGTTCTTTGCAGGGCTCAATTCCTTTTGCTTTGCCAAGCTGTCTCTTCCTCGGAATGGCCGTTAATGTAAAGCCACCTGACAGAGGTCTACACCCTCAGAAAGCCAAGTTACAGAACGGCATTTCTAGAGTTGGGCTGTGTTCCTGGATGAGACTACAGGTTGCCACATCAGAGCCTGACCACCAGAACCACATCAGGAAAGGGCAGACACTATTCCCAGGCCATGTGGTAAAACACACAGGCGCAGATGAAAGACAGGGAGGGGAGGAGGCACCAATGGGACCAGAATGACAGTTCTGTAACTCCAGTTCTAAGAAGCAGTCATTCATTGACATGCTTGTACTCACAACCCATGTATATCCCTCATATTGGCCTGTTCTCCCTGCTAGGACTCAAGGAAACAATACCAATATTTCTTTTCCATGAACATTTCAGGGACAGAGACTTCTAATAAGGAAAACATAGACAAAACAAATAACACAAATCAACAAAATGTTGATAAGAGCTATAAGGAAATGATGTAGAGTTCCAGCAATACGAAGCCACTATGATAAAAAAAAAATCAGTGCAAAAATGGAATGAGCTTGACTCAATTGTTTTATAATATGAGGTGATTGTTCTGGTATGATGGGCAACTGTTTGTTACATGACCACTTACGTGCCTAATATCTTCAAATTTGCCATATCATAAACCCTAGGATAGTGTTGTTCTGCTCCTGAATGTAACTGATTAGCCACTGAGTCTTAGACAGTAAGAAGAGAAAGAAGAATGACAGAAATTCTATCCAGACCCTGTAGAGCTTACCTCTACACAGTAGGTACCATGATTTCCTCTTATGAAAACTTAAACTTAATGTTGACCTCTGACCTTCAAGCACACACACATACACACACACACACACAAAGAAAGAGAGACAGACAGCCAGAGAGATAAACAGAGAGAGAGAGAGAGAGAGACAGGAGAGACAGAGAAGAAATAGAGAGGGAGGGAGAGAGAAACAAATGAATAACAAATATAGAAGAGGACAAAGTCCTAGAGGAATGTCAGCCAGATTGGAGCATAGATGGCCAAGGGGGAGCAACTATGGAAATGATAAAACACTTTCTTTAAAACACACACACGGACCGTGTGGGCATCTTCCAACAGTTCATGTCATGTGCTTCTCAAGAAAAGCGATCTTACTTCTTTGGGTCTGTGTTGTCATCATCACAAACAAGTCCTGAAATGTTCTTTTAACTGCCACCATTGTTCAAGAGAAACATTACTGAAAGTGCTTCAGTCTACAGCATTACAGCAATTCCTCACACTACTTAACATTTTATTTATACTAGGGAAAAAGCACTCAAATTCATCTGTATAGGCTTCTTTTTCTAAGAGATGGGGAATAATAAATATGTGCTATGAATATAAGAAAATGACTTATTTCATTATTCTTTGAACTGTTGTTCCCAATAACAGGAATTTAAAATGCAGACTGCAGTTTTGCTTAATGTGCTACAAGAGTCACAATTTATATAGTTTTCCTCGACTAATGAATGCCTTTCACAATTATTATCTACGAGATCTTCAAGAAATGAACAATTAAAATTGTAATGTTTCTTTTCAGTGTAATGTTAAGATTGAAGGCTCTTTCTGCTCCTAACCTTAACAAAAGACAAAAATCAGATCTTCAAGAAATAAATTTTCTTGCTTGCTTGTCCGTTCACTGCTTCCATTTGGCAAGAGCTCCATCCCAGGTGAACTTAATTATCTACATCATTTGAGTCTATATCGAGGATGCCATGTGCTGCTGGGAAAATATATGACCTATAGATTAGAGATATTTCTGAATCTTCAGCAGTTTCCAGAAATTCTAGAATAACTTCCAAACCACTTTTCTGGACTGTCATTTTCAACCCCCTTACACTCTACCCATTTCTGTCTCAATAGATCTCTCTTCCTCTCTGTCTTCCAGTAGAGATGCTATAGTTATGGACACCAGATCTATAGTCTCCCATAGTTCTTTGTTTTTGCAGGGGAGTGGTTCCTTTTTGCTTGGTTAAACTGGAAGAGATGCATGCCTCTATTTTTTTTTTCATCATTAAAGCCACCTCTCTAGTGTCTGGCCTGTGGTCAGCCTCTCTCTGCCCCCCCCCCCCAGAACTTAGTTCATTAATCAGTGTCGCAGCTACATTGAAGAGGCACTTGATGCTGGAACTCTCGCTCCATAGCTCCTGAGCCTGTATTCTACAGGGCGAGTTCACTGCTGCTGTGCCCCAGTCCTGCCCTTAGGATCAATGGCTGCACAAACCTTGACCCTGTCTACCTCTAGCTTTACCAGGAAGTTGGCTCCAGGTGTCCTCATTCTTCCATGTGACTGAATTCTTATTAAAATTTGCATCTGAAATGTTCCTCAAAAGCCTGTACTGACGGTCTGATCCCCAATACAGAAGGGTTCAGATGCAGGTCTTAGATTGGTGACTGGATCATGAAGGCCCTACTTTTATAGGTACATTGATCCACCTCTGGATTCATAGCTTCGAGGAGCTCTGTTATAAAAGCTCCTTTTCTCTTTGCTGCCTCCCCCTCGCCCATGCAGGAAGGAGCATCTTCTCCCTGCCATGGGCTTAAAAGCAACTGAGCCACGGAGCAAGAACTGACAGTTCAGAACTAAACCTTCCTTCCTTAAAGTTGATTTTTCTCGGGTCTTCAGTCGAAGTAACAGAAAACAGGTGAATATGCCGCATATAGGTTCTCCAGCCAATATTTGTTCACTGCTTAGTATCTCGCTTGTAAAACTTCAATGTAGAGAAAAGTTGAACAAATATACCATGTGGTGACAGTGGCTTTGTTTATGTCACACACTGTCAACAGCCGTGCCTTTCTTGTAAAGGAGAAAAGAAAACTCAATTTTCTAGCTTCTATCATGGAAAAGGCAGAAAGCAATTACATTAAGAATCCTCCAAAGGTAGAAGTGTTGAAGGTTCTAGGAAGAGAGGAAAACATGAAGATGTTTATTATTTGTTTATTCTTCAGGGAAGACTGGATGTAAGGATTTAGCATGTGTTTTGGTGTGGGGTATGGTACCTAAGTTTTAAAAATTTATCAAATTATTTATTTCTTGTACATGGCAAGTGGGTTTAGTTGTGGCCAGAGGACAACCTGAGCAAAATGATCTCTGCCTTCCACGACACATGGTCTCAGGGACCAAACTCAAGTCGCTATGTTTAACAGCAGGCACTCTCTGCGGCTGATCCATATTGCTGGCCTGGTGTCTAATAATCTTGACTCACCATATTATTATTGTTATGGCAATGACATAAGTAGGTAGTGCATGGGCCATCAAAACTTTGCATTGTCAGGGTTCCATTATCCAATGCACCATTTACTTCTCTTATGAGACATGAGAGTCTCCACTTCAGAGAATCTTCTAGGCAGAATCTTGGGGCTTTTCCATTCTTTACTTTTCCACATCATCTACTCTGGTGCTATGTTGCTTTGTGCTGGCCTTCTCTGTAAGACATTAACTTCCTGCAGGTGTAAGTGCTTCTGAGAAAAGCCTGGGAAACAGAGCCCATGTTCAGTTCTCAGTGCTTCATAGACTCCAAAGAACAAATGTTGAATGGTGGCATTTGAGGATTTGGAGTGTACTCATCAACAGATTAATATCTCAATAGATAGAAGTTAAGTTCCCAACTACATTCTTTTTTTAAATATTCTTTTATTTTTCATTCAAAAAATTTACACTTCTTCCCCTTCTCCCAGTCCCCTCTGGCTCCCCCACTTACCCTTCTCCCTCCCCTTGCTTCCTTAAGAGGGTGCAGGGTACCCTGCCCTGTGGGAAGCCCAAGGCCCTCCCCCCTCCATCCCGGCCTAGGAAGGTGTGCATCCATATAGACTAGATTCCCAAAAAGCTAATACATGCAGAAGAGATAGGTCCCAGTGCCATTATCATTGGCTTCTCATTCTGCCCCCATTGACAGCCACATTCAGAGATTCCGGTTTGATCATATGCTCATTCAGTCCTGGTCCAGCTGGATTTGGTGAGCTCCCATTAGATCAGGCACACTGTCTCGGTTGTTGGACCAGCTTCTCCCGGTCCTGACTTCCTTGTTCATCTTCTCCAATCTTCTGCTCTTCCACTGGACCTTGGGAGCTCAGTCCATTGCTCTGATGTGAATGTGGGTCTCTGTCTCTAACTCCATCCATCGGACGAAATTTCTATGGTGATGATCAAGATATTCATCAATGTGACTATGGGACAAGGCTAGATCAGGCACCTTCTCCTCTGCTGCCCAAGTACCTAGCAGGGGACATCCCCGTGGACACCTGGGATCCCCTCTAAAGCCAAGACTCTTGCCAATCCTAAAATGACTCCCTTAATGTAGATATCTTATTCCCTGCACCAATATCCACCCTTCCTCCATCTCCACCCTCCCACTCCACCAAGCTCTCCCCAGTCCATCCATTCTCCCTTCTCCCTCCCTCTCTCCCTTTCACCTACCCATGCCCACCCCTACCTCCACCCCATCCCCATTCCCATGCCTCTGCCTTTTGCCTGGCAATCTTGTTTGCTTCCAATTTCCAGGAGGATCTATATATGTTTTTCTTTGGGTTCACCTTGCTATTTGGCTTCTCTAGGCTTGTGAGCTATAAGCTTAATGTTCTTTGTTTATGGCTAGGGTCCACTAATGAGTGAGTACATATCATAATCATCTTTTTGGGTTTAGGATATCTCACTAAGGATAGTGTTTTCTATTTCCACTCATTTGCATGCAAATTTAAGAATGTCATTGTTTTTTACCTCTGAGTAGTATTCCGATGTGTATATATTCCACATTTTCTTGATCCATTCTTCCATTGAGGGGCACCTGGGTTGTTTCCAGGTTCTGGCTATTACAAATAATGATGCTATGAACATAGCTGCACAAATGCTTTTGTAGTATGATTGGGCATCTCTTGGGTATATTCCCAAGAGTGGTATTGCTGGATCCTGAGGTAGGCTGATTCCCAATTTCCTGAGAAACCGCCACACTGATTTCCAAAGTGGTTGCACAAGTTTGCATTCCCACCAGCAATGGATGAGAGTACCCCTTACT
>PVIU01023692.1:0-26950 GCA_004026605.1 Ondatra zibethicus | reverse complement strand
GGAGTCTGAGGGTTCATTCAAATCCTGAAGTTGACCCACATTTATTATCCAAACAGCTTTTATATCAATTGATAAACTGAGGGGGAAATTTATTAGCATTGTCTTTTATGGTAGCCAAAAATAGTAATTTATAATTAACAGAAATTTCATGTTTCATATTTCTGGAGGCTTTGAAGTTCAAGATTAAAAGGCCAAAGTCAGGGGAGGGAATTTATGTTGAATCATTAATTCTGAAAGGCCAAGTGGAAAAGATAATTCCAATGTCATAATTATAATTCAGTCCCTCAAACAAAATAAATCAAAACAAAAATGTTTTTTTGATCTATTTCATTTCTGTTTCATTTTGTTCTTTAAATTAATATTTTCAAACATCCCATATACAAGAACATGGGCTGTTTCTTTGACTTGATCTATTCTTCTGTCAATATTATCCATGACATTTTCAATTTTATTTATTGTGTTTCAGATTCAGGAAATATTAGGTTTTTAAAAAATTTTTATTTCTATATGTAAATAAATGTTTATTTTCATTTTGGGTCAATTATTGTATTTCTACCTTATTAGAAATTTCATTAAGCAATAAACATTTAGAAAACTCTAAATGTGTTTTGAACATCCTTAAAGCAGATATTTCAAATTTCTTACCTGGTATCTTATTCATTTTACCAAACTTATTAGTCACTAACACTTTATTTGGGGTATCTATTGATGCATGTTGATGGTCCCTTGAATGTCTTTGACATTACACTCATCTTTTGCTATTAGTAGATTTGAAGAGGTAGAACTTACTTTAATCTTTACAAAAAGCACTTATCTGGCAGAGCACATCAAGAGCAAGCCTATCTGGAGATCTAAACAATCTGGTGTAGACTTTGCACCTTGGGCTCCACAGTGACTATTGCAGAACCCTGATGCTGTGATGTGATTGATTAATATAGGGTCTGGTCCTTTCTGAGACAGAGAACCCAAAGGTATTTCTCTCCCTTTATCGCTTTTGTTTCACAGAGGTCGGCAGTCAGATATGGGTTTGAAGCTTCTTCTCCCCAGATGCCTAAGACAGGAATTCGCATGATTAGAATGCTTGTTTCTGATGAGGGGTAAGTGTGGGTAAATGAAGGAGTCTTTGCCTAAGGCAGATGCAATCATCTGTCCTGTTGCAGAGGCACAGGTTTTATTAAAATTAATGCAAGGGAATGGATTGTAGGGGCCAGATTATACAGGCCCATATTCCTATATTGTATGGCAGTCAGAATTCTGTGCGACCTGCAAGGCACAATGTGCAACTCCCACACAGAAGGTGGTCGCCCAGCCTTCTGACAGTGAGACAAGCTGACGCCATCCTAAGCAAGTGGTTGGGTGTGCTGATGTTGCTCTGCTCCTTCTATTGTAATTTCGGAGGTCACCTGGGGAGGAGGTGTTTTTCAGTCTATGTGACAAAATGAGCATGGGCATGGACTTGACAACAAGCACAGCTATGGACTTGACCTAGATCATTTCCCCTGCTCCCTAGGAAACACAATGCTAATGAATTTCCCCCTAAGTTTATCTTTTGATATAAAAGCTGTTTGGATAATAAATGTGGGTAAACTTCAGGATTTGAATGCACCCTGAGACTCCCCCCTGATATTGTCATGTGAACTGTATCTCATTTCTTCCCATTCCTCCACTCTGGTACAAGAAATGGTTTATGTCTGGGCTGGTCCCCCACAGTGTATGGATAAGAAACTTTATTTTTTTCAGAACTAATTTCACCCAACACTTCTGGCTTCCCCCCTGTTACTGCAGCAGGAAACTGGGAAGGGAGAAATGTAACAGAGCTTAATAAGCATGCTTACAGCACACAGAGGGAAATTCCACATCAGGCAATGAGGAAAGATATTTTCTAGACAATCACAGATTCTTTCTAGTCCTCGTCAGCTGTCTTCCTGTGGGCCAAGAAAATGATGTATGAAAAGCTGAGAGGGCATACATAATCAGGATCTCAGATTTGCATAGTTATCTTCCTGGGCACACATCTGTGGGGATACTGGATACTTCTGACTTTCAAGACAGACAGAATTTTGCTTTCCTACTTTTTAATGAAAATCAAGGTCCAGAGTACATCCTCAGTCTAAAGATTTCTGTAAAACATTTACCAAACCACTGTGAATGCTAGCATTTCATGAAAGATCTGCTGCTTGTTATTTGTTCTGAGGAGGCTTTCTGTGTGGATGCATATTTATAGGTAAGGATTTATCATAGAAGAATGGTGATTCCCTGTCCTTTCTCTCATACAAGGTAGAAAAAAATCAAACGTTGATTTTAGAAAGCAAATATTGGTCTTCTTTTGTGGGTGCCTATACAGTGAAAATGAGGAGGTTATTGAACTTGAGAAGTTCATATACCTACTAATATGCACCATAGTGAAAATATTTAATTTTTATTTTGAGATTATAATTTGATTACACAACTTCTTCCTTTTCCTCCCTCCAAACTTCCTATATACCCCTCCCTGCTCTCTTTCAAATTCATGGCCTCTTTTTGAACTAATTTTTACTGTATGTAAATATTTGTATACGTATATATTTATATATATAACTAACCTGTTCTATAAAATTGTAGCTGTACATATATTTTAGGACTGATTTGACACTGAACAATGAACTGGTGCTTTTCCTTGGGGAAGGCAACCTCTTCCGTTCCCAGATTTCGTCCCTGGACTGTAGTTCTTTGTATAGTTTTGAGGCATTTAGGACTTTCTCTACCCAGTTTTGTGTATTTTTTGATGTCAAAACTCTTGAAAGATCTATGTCATGTTTCCATTCCAAACAGATAAGAACTATGGAGATATTGTGAAAGCTGGGCAGTACATTTGGTTAGCAATATTTGCAAAGAAGTACTGTGTTCCAGCAACTATTATTCAGTTCCAATAGTCCAGGGATGATGGACAATTGATAATGTCTTTAATTGTTTTTCATTGGATACTTACCAGGAGAGTAAAATGTCTCTGGCAAATCTAAGATGGAATATGATGAGAAATATCAAGAACATAAAGTGCTTTCACTGATAATCAATAGTATGTAAAAAGAAAACTAACCTTAAAGATTTCATCTATATTGTTCATGTAATGAGCTATTTCTAAAATTTTGATTTTTATCTTTATTTATTTTTTGTATTCTTCCACATTCTGATGATTAATGCATGTGAAATGTACATAAACTCATACATAATTAACCAAAGACTGTGCACTACTTTATTTTATGTTTCATCCTTTTAATTTAATACTTCTGCACATCTACATACACATGTACAATAATTTTTATATTAATAGTTACTTAGAGTAGTGACAGACAATGAGCTTATTATTATACAATCTCATCATAGTTTGGATATAATCACTCCATTTTTGTTCTATTCCTTAAAGGTTTTATAAACTCTATTCTTTGGATTCATTTTCTCTGACTAGTTCTACCTAGATATATTTTCAATAAAGTGAAATCTCTGTCTGAAAACCTTAAAGACCACAATGAACTTCATCCATTAACAATGCTAAGATTTCTCATTTCTGTAGCCTCTTCAGACTTCAATCTGCTCCTTTAACTACACATCGCACTTTTGTTGTCATTGCACATTGTTATTTGTTATTTGTGTGTGTATGTGCTTCCGCATTTCTCAAACATTCTCATGCTATCCAGTTTGCTGACATTATAACAATGCCTATGATTTTATACCAAATTTACTTTGCCTTTTGTGTTCGGGACACTCTCAGAAAATGTTTCTAGATAAAAAATCAATTGCCTATAGGAATATTAGGCCCCTACTATTTTGTTACGCTCCAGGACATTAGAATAAATGTAAGAAACCTTTTTGCAGCTTTTACCAAGAGATAAAGTATTACCACTAGCATCTAATAAAACCTGTGGATTCTGTAATATGGTCAGCAGTGTACATGATTGTCTTCAAAAACAAAGAATGAATTATCTTGGCCAAAATACTATAGAGTCCAATTTGAATATCTCTACCCTAATGTTACCAAGAATACAAATAAAAGGCCTGTATTAACATTACCGTGAATGAGGAAAAGAATATTATACAGACTACAAACAATAAAAGAATGGTTAGAAAATAGCAAGACAAGCAATACTTAATGTTGCTTGAAAAACATAAAAATTTACTGATGTAGAATCTTCTTAGAATATACATGTATATGAAATTAATTTTAATGGAGTCTCCAAGTAATATGGGAGACAGGGCCCAACTAGATATCATAAGCCATGAAATTAAACCTCCAGAGCCAGGATCACATAGCATCTTCTTGAGTTATTGGCCAAAGGGTTCCCATGGAATCCCAAGACATCACAGGCTGTTGCTAAATTCATTGGTTACTCTCTAGTAAGGCCCTATTGCTAAGGCCAACACTTACTCATAATATTGAGCATAGAAAAGTTTAGCTGGTGCATAACTAGAAGTTTCACACTACTGAACAGTGTCCATATTACTGGAAGATACTTTGCACAGCATTGGAAAAGAAAGGTAATCACCAACTTTTCCCAGCTACAAACCCTGTGACATAAAACAGTGACCTACCTGTAAGACATACCAGTACAATAATGTCACAAATGTTATAGGAGTAACCAACCACTTTTTAAAATCACCTTTAAGGCCCTCTCTGTGAAATGTACCACATGCCTTATGGTGCTACTGTGGTCAAGAGCCCAAGTTTAGATAGACCATGAACTAGCAGAAAACATATTGTATTATTCTACTAAAGGAACATAGAAATAAAATGATTCCTAATGACATACTGCTATGCCCATAGATCAGTGCTCTCTCAACTCACATCATAGAAAGTTCTTTTTCTAGTAGATGGGAATTAGCCCAGAGACCCAAAACTAGACAATGTGCTGAGAATGATTTTGGAGCACTTTGTCATAAATAAGACATTTTCTTTTTTATTATTTTTTAATTGGGCTCTACATTTTTCTCTACTCCCCTCCCTGTTTTAGCCCTCCCCTTCAAACCTCTCATTTTCATCACCCCCCCTTCAAGACTCAGGGATCAATGTGAAAGAGAAGGCTAAAAGATCATAATAGTCAGAGGGGATTGATGACTCCAAGGCAATGGTGTCTTTCAGACAAAATGGGACTAATGTATTCATGAACTCACAGAGACTATGGCAGCACACCAAAACTTGCATAGGTTCAGATCAGATCGGGTCCCACCATGGAGATAGGAAAACACTGTGAGCACAGGGTCCCACCTACAATCAAAGAAATACCTTTTGGAAAGTGACAGCCTCGGTCAGAAGTAAAATCAGTTTTCTAAAAGGAGGTGTCACTCGATATAGTAACCACACAAAACAAACTTTCTGGCATTTTTTTTGGACCTTTTGTTTCCTTTTGCATTTTTGGCATTTTTTATTGTTCTTTTGCCAATTTTTTTTATTATTTTCACTTTTGTTTCAGGTTGTATTTTTTCATTTTTGTTTCTTCGTTTATATTTGAAAGAGAAAGAGAGAGACAGAGAACATAAAATTGAGTGAGTAAGGAGGTCGGGAGGATCTGGAAGGAATTGGAGTTGGTGGGGAAGGAAAAAAGATCAAAATATATTTCATGAACAATAATTTCTAATAAAAAGATGAAAAATGGGCATAAATTTAAATAGACCTATAACCTCTAAATATTAGTCTCCCAATACAAAAAAATAAGCCCACATTCAGATGTTTTTTAGCACAGAAATCTACCAAACATTCAAAGACGAGCTAATACCAATATTCATCAAATTATTTCACAATAGAAACAGAAGGAACATTGCTAAATGCATTTTATGAGGACACAATCACCCTAATATCCAAACCACACAAAGATTCAACAAAGAACGAGAATTACAGACTAATTTCATTTATGAACATATATGTAAAACTAGTTTTTAGAATGCAAACCAAATCTAAGAACACATCAAAAAGATTATCCACCATGCCCAAGTAGGTTTTACCCCAGAGATAAGTGGAAAGCTTTGCATATGAAAATCAATCAATGTAATCCCACCTATAAGCAAATTGACATTAAAAAACCACACAATTATCTCATCAGATGTTTTATACCAAAAAAAGCCTTTGAAGAAAATCCAAAACCTCATCATGATAAAAGCCTTGGAGAGTGTAGGGATACAAGAAATATAACTCAATATAATAAAGGCAATTTACAGCAAACTTATAGCCAACCTCAAATTAAATGGACAAAAACAAGTCCAGTAAAATCAAACAAGACAAGGTTGTCCACACTCACAATAAAAATTCAATAGAGTACTAGAAGATCTAGCTAGTGCAATAACAACTTAATGAGATCAAGGGGAATACAAGTTAGCCAGGAAAAAGTCAAAGTATCACTATTTTCAGATGGTAAGAGAGTATATATAAGAGACCTCAAAAATTCTACCAAGGAACTCCAACAGCTGATACACACCGTCAGCATTGAAGAGACTGGATATAACCACAAAATCGTACGTCCTAAAAAGAAGATATGAAGAAAGTTTGGTTCTAGATCCAGATCCTACTGGTTTAGCATTGCTATGATCCAAATGTTTGCATGTCCTCAAGGTCTTATGTTGGAAGGTCTTGCCAATATGATGAGTAATAGCAGGAGCTGGAAACCCTTGGGAGAGATTCTGTGCCACCTTTTCAGATGTTATGAATGCCTTCATAGGTTAAGCTCCTGAGAGCAAACCTATTCCTTCCATCCCGAGAAGGCACAGATAGAGGGTGTGTCCAACAGAAAACAGAGTTCTACAGGACAAGAAACATGCCAAGGTCTTGATCACGGATTTCCCAGCCCTGTGAGAAATAAATTCCCAATGTTTATATGCCTGTGACTCCTGATCTTTCGAGGTAATCTGGACATACTGTGCAAAGATCTTCCCACTCCTGACTTGCTATTGTCACTAATCTTTTCATCTGAGGTATCAGAAGACATGTTCTACTTACATGGTTCTCAGATGCTTCAGGTTCTGGAGAACTCCCTGAGGAAGCACCTCCCTGAGACCTTAAAGGTGAGAGTAGAATGTTTTCGTAGAAACTGAGGATGACACCGTGGTAAGGCAGAGGAGGGAAAGAGTCAAGACTCGCTGAGCACTGGCACCATGACGCTCCTCTCACCTATGCTTATGCTACCAGAGCAGAAAGAAGTCTCAATAGTGTCACCTGCACAACATTAAAAGGGCAAAGTGCTGTTCCCTATTGCCTTAAACAAATGTCACTGTTTACTTCCTAAGAATAATTCACAATTTATGTGAGACCTATCACAAAATAAAAACTTGAAAGAAAGTTGAAGATATACATCAATAATAGTGTTTGGCTAACCTGTACAAGGTCCTAGGTTTAATTTGCCTGCAGAGAAAAAATAATTTTCCTGATTCTTAAATGACAAATCACTATGTAGTTGAAATCATAATAAACTCATATTAGATACTGAGTAATAAGTATTCTGATCTTATTTAAATTTTGATTTAGTCGTGTCCCCAACTTGGCTCTAGAAGGGGAAGTTTTTTTTGTGGCTACTAACAGGATGTTTTTTTAATTTATTTTTTATTGAGCTCTACATTTTTCTTTGCTTCCTTCCCTGCCTCTCCCCTCCTCCCTTCAATCCCCATGCTTCCAATTTACTCAAGAGATCTTGTCTTTTTCTACTTCCCATGTAGATTAGATCTATGTAAGTCTTTATTAGTGTCCTCGTTGTTGTCTAAGTTCTCTGGGATTTTGGCTTGTAGGCTGGTTTTCTTTGCTTTATGTTTAAAAGCAACCTATGTGTGAGTACTTGTAATAATTGTCCTTTTGTGTCTGGTTTACCTCACTCAAAATAATGATTTCTAGCTCTATCCATGTTCCTGCAAAATTCAAGATGTCATTATTTTTTTCTGCTGTGTAGTGCTCCATTGTGTAAATGTACCACATTTTCCTTATCTATTCTTCAGTCAAGGGGCATTTAGGTTGTTTCCAGGTTCTGGCTATGACAAACAAAGCTGCTATGAACATAGCTGAGCACATGTACTTGTGGCACGATTGAGCATCCTTTGGATATATACCCAAAAGTTTTATTACTGAGTCTTGAGGAAGTTTGTTTCCTAATTATCTGAGAAATCGAAACACTGATATCCAAAGGGCCTGCACCAGCTTACATTCCCATGAGGGGAAGACTTTTCTTAAAGTATAAAATCTATTAAAATGTGTATCATCAGATGCCTCTGTAGCATATATTATTTCAATGAAATAAGATATAATGTGTAAGAATTTCTAGTTCTCTTTTTATGTTTGACATAACTCACTATGGAAATTTTCAGTGAACTAGGATTTGGCCTATATATGTTCTCAGAAAAGATGAGGTAAATTTGTCTGACATAAAATATACTAATGGCATGGAAACCCAATTTTTATATGTTGACCTGGGACTCACTGTTTATTCCAGACAGTCCTCAAATTTTCAACATGAGTGCCTCAGCCTCCCTATTATCTGAGATAATAGACATGTATCACTAACCCTGGCTAAATGTTAACTTAGATGAGAAACAGTGATCGACACATATCAACAGCCAGATGATGCAGATCTAAAAATGACATAGTTTGAATATTCAAGCAGCAATCACAAAAATGCTTCAAGGTGTAGTAGGAAAACACTTGCAATGAATGGAAACCATTTCTTAAATGTCTCAGCTTCATAAAATTTGTCTGCACATGAAAAGAAATCAATCTGATATCAATGAAAAAAAAATTTTTTTTAGCTTTTGGATACCTGATTTAATTTGCTTAGATTATTTCAGAAACAGTAGAACAAGTAGATAATATAACACATTGGGAAATCTTCAAATGCATGGCTTTAATTTTTAATAAAATAGTATTGATTCATCTCCTAATGTATTTGTTACATCCATCCATTTTCAATGAATTGTAAACTGTTTATAATGCATTGAAAATAAAAAAACTGATGTACATCAGTTAAAAAAAGTTTATTATTATAATGCTAAAATATGTTTTGGTTCTGCATCATTATTCTATAGAATAATGATTGAAAAGTTAACCCCTATTTCTTCCTTTTATTAGTAGATGCTTAGGATGGAGTTATTATAAAAAATTTTATTAGATTCTGCAGCAAGAGAGTTAATGAGTTTATTAGTAAATCACATCATTTTTTATATTTTATCTCAATGTTTAAAAGACACTGTTGTTAGAATAGGCAACTGGACACTAGGAACCATTTGAAAAATTCTTCTATTACATCTTTCCAACAAAATTTTCATATTTTCATAGGAATGATCATTGGTCTAGTAAAATATGTTGCAGCTTCCTGTCTCTTTGTAATATGCTGACATTCCTGCTGGATTGAAATATTTAGGTTTATGGGACTGTCTTCCACATGAATCAGGGAAACCCATTCAAGCTCAAGGCTCTGGTGGACAAGTGGCCTGATTTTAATACGGTTGTTATTCGACCCCAGGAGGAGGTAAGTTGCAATATAGAATAAATATGCCTGTATCGCCACATGTGTTGCATTCCTAGCATGTGTCTGTCTGTAAGGTTGATGCCACTGCCTATTCCCATCATGAAAAATAGAAATGAATTGTACTAATGTCAACCAATACCTGGCTTGAAGGATAATTCACCAAAGTCCACAAAAATCACAGAATGGTATAAAACGTTGAAGAAGGGAAATACACAAAGGTATAGTAATACGACATGGAGAATGGTAACTAAAGGTAGAGATGGTACACTTTCATTTTTATTGATGCTTTTGTTTTGCTTGGCAGCATAGTTCCTCCATCAGCAGTGGCTGATTTGAACTGTGAGCACACTTTATCACGTCATTATTTCTTACATATTATTTGCAGGATTTAGAGGCAACTGATGGAAATTCATATCAACAAAAGATCATGTTGATACACAAAAATGGCTTGATCTTTTATTATAAACATCAAGACAACATTTCCTGAGGGCTGGAGAGATCACTCAGTGAGTAACAGCACTTGCTGTTCTTGCAGAGGACTAGGATTTGGAACCAGGCACCCATGTGGTAGCTGCCAACTGTAAGAAATTCCATTTATATGGAATCTGATACCCTATTTTTATCTCAACAGGCATCACTCACATGTTATATACATACATACATACATACATGCAAGCAAAACATTCATATCCATACAATAAAAGAAGGAAATAAGCTAAGTTTGTATGGTTGGTTCTTAGTTCCATTTTCAACTATTATCCTAGGATAAAACAGATTTCCTGTTTTAAAAATAAATGGACTTAAAATAATCCAGCTCATTCTCACTTTATTATAAGTTTTCACTGTAATATCAGCTTCCCATTGAGATGCAGCTCTGCTTTCTATATCAGTTATCTCCAGAAAAGTCAACAGAAGAAGGTAGAAGAAAAGAGTGGTCAGGGTGGTTGATGTTACAGGGAGAGAATTAGAGTTTACTCTCAATACCAAGTGGAAAAAATTAGCCAACATGAATGCTGAAGATGACCTAAATATTTAATACGGCAGAACAAGAAAATTAATAGTTTGATCTGCAGTGTCTTTAGACAGTATACAACATTTTAGTCAATACTTCATCAAAACTAGAGGAGTAAAAGCATTCAGATAATATATTAGTAGAAGTAATATTTCTGTGATATGTTCTTTGATAATTAAGTAGTCCCATTTTGGGTTTGTAACTTGTTCCATGTTGTATATATATGTACATATATGCTCATTTACTTCCTTTATGAGGTTGTCATTTAGTAAACAATAATAAACTATTTTTGAAGGACTATCTAGCTCACTAGCTTTAGCAATGCTTCCCTATTTATGGGTTCATATTCTGATTCTGTTTTCAGTATAGACTTTAATAGCAGAGGATTTATAGCCCAGAGCAAGGAGTATTCTTTTAGCTGAATGTTCTCCATTAATTTGCTATTTCGATTCTTCTAAATGAATTTTATGGCACTCTAGTTTCCCTTGACTTTGGGTAATGTTTTTCAGGGTGATTTTACCTTGAATTGAGTAAACACTTTTTCTCTTGTTTTTACACTGTAAATAATTAAAACATAAATCCACAGGAGCCATTACTTTTTGTATTTTAATATCTCACAACGTAGCTGAATACTGAATACCAATATAACAGAATATCAACCCATCCATAAATATTTTGGTTTATTCTTTTTGAAAACAGGTCATGGAAGATGACCTTGACCACTACACCAACACTTACCTAATCTACTCTAAGGATCCCAAGAATTGTCAGAAGTTCCTTAGCTCAACAGAAGTCATTAACTGGAAACAACATCTACAGATTCAAAGTAAGAGAACCAGAGTAGGTGTGGCTGTTGTTATCTCCTGTGTACACATGGTGAAAGTCACTGTTCCTTTTGAACAAAATCTTATAACCCACACACATTTTTGCAAGCTGTAGACAATTAGTATGCTGTTATCTGTTTCTATGCTCAGACTCTACCAACTTCAAGGGGAACTCTCAAGAGCTGCGGGGTGTGAAGTGTACAAAGGAAATTTTAATGTAATTTCTTACTGCCTTAGGACTTAAGATTTCTTCTTTAGCATGCCCATATTTTACTAAAGAACATAAAAATGGGGGCAATGTAACCTCCCATTCCATCTCTGCTTTATCACATTATCACATTTTCAAAGGAATATTTTAGTACATAAGGCTATCCCTTTTAAGAAGTATGATTTAAGATTGAAACCTGACAGAACCAGTTGTTAGCTGTGTTTGAAGGACTAAGTAATTTCTGTTTTGGAAACCAAAGATTTGTGAGAAAAAATGATTATAATATTATTCCAAAAATAGACTCCTTAAGTTCTTAATGAGACATTAAATAGAAACTTCTCAGCAATATCTTATCTAGTTTTATAGAATTTCAAATTTTCAATATCAGTTCAAAAGAAGAATTATTTTAGCTTACAATTGCATGGGTAGGAAATTTGGATCGACCTCCATTAGGCAGCATTGCTAGTCTCACCTGGATTCATACAGATGGGTTCAGTTGCCTAGACGGTTATGATGAGCTCATAGAAATAGCTCACCTTGATCCCAAGTCTTGTATTTCATAATAACACTGTGCCAATTTTTAACCTCAGGGATGGAAGGGGATTGAGTGACAAGTAAAAATCACAGGATTAGGAACAGAAAGTAAAAGTCAACTTCAGTGCACTCTTTGAACCATGTTTACTAAATCACATCCTACCCATGAAGCAAAGCAAGTTCGATGACCAATGCTAAGTAAATAAGGGTTAAGGGAGTCATATTAGTGCAATAGAAAGGAACTGAGATCCTTATAGTGACAATTTAAAGGATGGAGTACATAGAAATGTCCCTTCAGTTTCAGTTGCCATACTTCTAACTCATCTTGTTTGGTAGCTATAAGTGTACTCTTTTTAAAAATTTTACATACCAACTACAGTTTCCCCTTCCTCCTCTCTTCTCATTCCCTCCCCCATCTTCCTTCTACACCACCAACAATCCACTTCTTCTCAGTCTTCATTCAGATGGGGTAAGTCTTACTGTGGGAGTCAACAAAGCAGGGCATATCAAATTGAGGCAGGACCAAGCTCCACCCAATTGCATCAAGGCTGTGAAAGGCATCCCACCAGAGAGAATAGGTTCCAAAGAGCCAGCTCATGCATCAGGGACAGGTCCTGGTCCCACTGCTAGGGGCCCACAAACAGACAAAGCTACACAGTTCTCATCCAGATGCAGAACGCTGAGGTCAGTCCAATGCAGGCTGTCTAACTGCCTGTTCAGAGTCCTGAGCTCCCACAAGCTCAGGTCAGTTGTCTCTGTGGGTTTCCCCATCATGAGCTTGAAGCTTCTTGATCATGTAATCCCACCTCCTTCTCAGATGGACTATTGGAGCTTGGCTCAGTGCTTGGTTGTGGATCTCTACATCTGTTTCCATCAGTTACTGGATGAAGTCTCTATGATGACTATTTGGGAAGTCACCAGTCTGATTACAGGGGAAGGCTAGTTCAGGCATCATTTCCACTATTGCTAGGGGGCTGTAGCTGGGGTCATCCTTGTGTTTTCCTGGGAGTTTCCCTGGCACCGTGTTTCTCCCTAATTTCATGACTCCTGAATGTAACTGTAGTCTTAAGTAGTTAGGGTTTGGGATACCATCCAAAACTTAAATTTAGAATAAGGGAGGGATATAACCTTTATCATATGAAGCTGGTCATGATTTAACACAAGACTTGATGATTCTATGTTAATATTCTCTTTGATTCCACTGAATAGCCTTTCCCAAATGTTAAGATGAATATTGGTATATCATTTGCTGCCCTGTTTCTCCATCAAGGTTCACAGTCAAGCCTGGACAAAGTGATAGAAAGTCTTGCAGCCATTAATTTGGGCAAGGTCAAGCATACACAATGCTTTCTCTATATGATACTTGAAACAGCAAAGAAACTGGCTCCTAGCTTGGTGGATGTGAATAACTTAGTACGCAGCAGTGACAAGCGCAAGCCCATGTAAGTGTTTAAAAGCTGCTCTGCACCAATCACTGTCTTACTAATGACATGCCTCCTGTGTTAGATTTCTGAAGTGATCCTTAGAAGGCCACCTTAAAGGATAGGGCTAAAATCAAAGTGCATGTGAGCCATGATTATTTTTGGAGTCTAGAAGGTAAAAATCAAGATCTGAGCAAGGCCGTGCTGCATTGGAATGGGCAGGATAAAATTCCTTATGTCCTTTTTCAACACGCATTGCCATTCCAGGAGTACCTTGGCTTTGGGCTGCAATGCTCCACTCACTAAACTCACTTTCACACGATCTTCTTTATCCTTTGTGTCTTTTTCTCTTTTGTTTGTTGTGAGGACACTTATCAATAGATTTGGGACCCACAGAATAGCTGAGATGAGCTTATATTGAAGTCTTAGACTTGATGCTCAAAAAAACTTTTTTTAAAACCATATTATCTGCATAAAGGACTACCAAGATATCTCAGCAGCTAAAGGTGCTTGCTGACAAATCTGATGACCTGAATTCAATCCCTGGGGCCTACATGATGAGGAAGATAACCAACTCCCAAAGTTTGTATTCTGATTTTCATAGTGAACATGTAACATCCTATATATACACACATATATACATGCAGTTAAAAAATTTACTTGCCTATACAAGCTGAATGTAGGTTACCGTTTAACTAGCCATGCCCTCACTACGTCTGCTAGCTTTTGCCCTTGTACCAAATTTAAATAAGGATCCACGTCTCTCCTGCTAACAAGATTTCAATGCTTCCTGACATGCTTTCAAATCTTTCTGATCTTCTCAGTCCTCTAAGAGGAGATTTTCATCTACTTCTCAGGCCTTATCTTGTTTTTTCCCTACAAAACATCCAGCCATTTTAAAAGTACTACAACTTTATTTTTAAAACATAACCTGTCTTTTAGACATGAGTCTAAAGTCAGAGGTTGAGCCATTCCTTCAGACTAGTGTTCTCCTGAATGTAGTCTAAAGAGAAAGAGGTTGATTTTATAGACTGAGGTAAGCTAAAATAACACAAGCAAACTTTTGTCATTTCAGTGTTTTTTACCACATAAAATAGAAAAGGAAGACACACATTAGAATTTGACAGATTGGTTCCCATCAGTTTACTTCAAGTTAATTATTTTGGTTAGATTTAGAAGCAAGGGAACCTCCTTCAAATTCTCTATCACTCTCTTTTGCTCACTCACTAGCTCATTCTCTTGCACTTTCCTTCTCTCTCTCAGAAAGTCAATTAACAATCTCATATTGGTTAGATGACATGAAGCATTTATGTGAATGATTTAATATTGTTTCTAGTGTTGGAGCTAAATGCAGAGGTAATGATGCTATGCCATAGCTTTACTGCAATTTCTACTTGACCTTCATGAGCTCAGGTCTCCAAGATTAGCTCCTCTCTGTCTAAAACTTCTCTCCCCTACACAGATCAGTCTTTACCATAATGACTTACTTTGTTATCCAGATCTGCTCACAAGTCACTTCATCAGAGTCCTGGGTAAAGCACTTCAATAAAAGTCACCACTACGCAGGATTTACATTTATTTTACTCATAGCACTCATGAGTATTTGAAACTAGTTAATTTATTCTACAGATTTGATATTTGATTAATCCTCTACCAATAATGAAAGACCTGCAAGAGTTAGGATCATCAGGAGCTGGCACAAGGTGGGTTTTATAACAATATATGTTCAGTGAATACTCTGCATGCAAAACCTGAATCCTAATAAATATATATTTTGAACACATTTTACATTGTCCCCATTTATGTTTAACATAATGATAAGGAGAACCAGAAGCCAGCAGTGAGTATGTGACTTGAGGATGCTCAATCCTAAAGCCCTTTGTGGAATTTTCCTCCTGGAAGTACCCTGTTCTCCTGTATACTACATTGCAACCTGGAGAACACTCCCATCTAGAAGCTACTAGAAACTTTTGTTCTACTGTGAGCTAAAAGTTAGCCCAATCTCTTGACAGAAAGCAGAATCTAGTGGTGGAATAGTTTGATTAGCACATGGATAAGTCAACCAGAGTTGAAAATGAGTGTCTAGCTCCACCTGCAGAGCTCATTTCAAAATGACTCCTGAAACCTCCGCACACCATTGCAGGTGCCTTCAGGCATAAGACTCAGTAATGCGGCTAACTTCATTCCACATTGCTGCAAATCTTTGCACTTGACTTTATCTTTTCTTCAACACAGTGCCTTAGGACCGCAAGATACCAAATTCTATGATTCTGAACTTTGGCTTTTCTGCTTGCTTCATGTGTTTTGGGAAGTTTGCTTGTCCGCAAAACTGTTTCCTTTTACATAAAGCACGACTGCTCATATTTAAGATCCATAACTGAAATATCATATATGAACTCTCTAGCTGATTCATGGTCAAATAAACACTGCAAATGTTGCCTGGAGCATTTTTACTAGCTGATAGGCACAGAATCTGAGCCCCCATCACACTAACATGTTAGTCTATAGTGCAAGTTGCTTATTAACCCTACTCACTAGATGGGGAAACACAAAAGGTGAAGAGCAATTAATCAACACTTAATGCACACAGTGTTGATAGGAGCTACAGAGCCAACAGTCTTAGGGATTCTACTGTCTGCCTCTTGGGGCAATTTAGGGGAAAATATATAAAATTATTCATAACCTATGTGACTAAGGCCTGCTCTTTCTTCTTGTTCTCAATAGTAATCAAGAGTTGTTCAAAATCTCCTCCCTGGATGTTACACATGCTGCGTTGGTGAATACCATGTGGCACTTTGGTGGCAATGAGAAAAGTCAGAAGTTCATTGAGCGCTGTATCCACACTTTCCCCAGCTTCTGTGTTATGGGGCCTGAGGGGATTCCCGTGTCCTGGAGCCTGATGGACCACACTGGAGAATTGAGAATGGGAGGCACCTTGCCTCAGTATCGGAACCAGGGTCTCATTTACCATGTTGGCTGCCACCAGATTCAGACTCTAAATGGTCTTGGCTTCCCCATGTATGCACATGTGGATAAAGCTAACCTCACCATTCAGAGAGTGGTTGCCAGGCTGGCTCATGTCCCCATGCCCTCTACGTGGAACCAGTGGAATTATGTGCCTCTATGAAGCCTTTATAAATGAGGGTACAGTCCTTGTAGATGGAGAAACAGCTGAGTGAACAGAGAGAAGTAATAAATTGTCATTAGGTGGGTGTGTGTTTCTAGAGCAGGGGTATGTCTTGAACTGCACACACCTTTTGTCTGCCCTACATTGCTCATGCACTTAACTCAATTTTCTTTCATGCAGAAGGTCACCTTCTCCTGCTCCAACTCTGTCACAGGTCTTACATTCTCAGGATGCCTCTAACACAGTGGTTCTCAAACTTCCTAATTCTGTGACCCTTTAATACAGCTCCTCATGTTGTGGTGAACCCTAACCATAAAATTATTTTTGTTGCTACCTTACAACCATAATTTTGCTACTGTTGTGAATCATAAAATATATATCTGAGGTTTCTGATGGTCTTAGGCAACCCTTGTGAAAAGGTCATTCAACCTCCAAAGGTTTTGCAATCTGAAGGTTGAGAACACTGCTCTAATGCATTTAACTGAATCATTTTCTTTTCTACTTTGCTTTTATAGCTTCTGATCCATGCCCATTAGCAAGTAGGATTGTTTTTTGACCTGCTGCATCACACACATTCATACTGCCTCTGGCTTTCTGTTGTTTTTCTTTTATTGACTGGAGGAGTAGCTTGTCATCTATAAATACCTATTCAAAATCATTCTCTCCCAGGTCACTTTCTAGCGGTTATATTGTTAGTATGTAAACCTACTACACATGCATACACAGACGCACAATGTGTGTGGTGAAATTGTTGATTTATTAAGAAATAAACCTGGGATAAGCAAGTACAGATCACAAATAAATAAATGTAATTTTAAGAAAAGACTAGTTTCCTGTAATTTACAATGAGTTTCACCATTAGTTCCCACAACAGGAAGAGGAAATTAGCATTGTTCTAAAGTTTGATCTTTGTTACTTCATTCTAGCGTTCATATTTAATAAAACTATTTTTTATTTATGGAAGTGTAAATGTTAGAAGGCAGAACACTGTAGGTAGAGGAGGAAACAACAGCACTCAAAACAGGAAAATGGATGTCTTTTACATAGGAGAGACAAAAACGGGGAGGGTGAGGAAGGAGAAGAGAAGCAAAACTAGGGTGTAAAGGAAGGGGAGAAGAGAGAGAGCAAGATCTTGGGTTGTAGAAAGACCATCTCTTCAGCAGAGAGGAAAATGCTGTGCCTGAATTTTATTAGCTGAATTTAAATAAATTTTCCTGAGTATGCTGCCAGCAACAACCGCCTAAAGCTCTGACAGCAGACAGCCCCTGAGTTCTTCCCTCCAGCACTCAAATGCTTCTGCTGCCAGTTCTGTGGCTCCAAACAGTTGTTTAAGTTGTTTTTTCCCCTTAAGTTTCCTGTAAATGATAGAATATTTACTTTCTTTTTCAATCTAAAGTCAAACTACACAGGGGTTCATTTTAAAACAAAGCTTTAATATGTCTTTCTTATTCCGATTTGAATTCAGCTATGTTTTTAGGAACTTATAAATTATATAGTGTATATATTTATATGTGTGTATGTGTATTTACATCTATTTACAATCTTAGTTTTTTAAATATTTAAACATATACCAAACTATATTTTTTAATTTTATTTTCACTTTAATTTTTTAAGATCTCTCTTAGCAACAGAATCATCCATAATAGCAAATTCTTAAATTCAAATATAAGGGCTGGAAAGTTATTTCAGTCATTAAGAGCACTGACTGATCTTTCAGAGGACCTCTATTTGATTCCTAGAATTCAGATGATGATTCACAACCATTTGGTACTTCAACTACATGGGCTCTGATGCCCTCTTCTGGCCTTTCCAGACACCTGCATGTGCATTGTATATATACACACACACACACACACACACACACACAATATACATGTGCATGAACACACACAGGTGCATGAAAACACACATACTACAAAACTGAAAGAAATACAATTCAAATGTAAACATAATAAAAATACAGTAGATCTTTCCAGACTTTTTGGTTAATTTATTTATTTATTTTATATCCTGACTACAACCTCTCTTTCCTCTTCTCCTCTCACTCTCTCCCCCCTCTTCTCCTCCACACTCCTAATCCACTCCTGCTCTGTATTCACTCAGAAAGGACAGGCCTCTCCTGTATGTCAGCAAAGCATGGCCCATCAAGATGCCATAAGACCAAGCACTTCCCCCTGTATTCAGTTTGGGCAAGGCAACCCAGCATGAGTAATAAGTTCTCAAGAGCCAGTCAAAGCACTGGGGATAGCCCCTGCTCCCATAATCCCATAACCAGAGTCCCACAAATAGACCCAGCTACACAAATTTCTCATATATGTAAGGGCCTTGATCAGTCCTGTGTAGGCACTCTTATTGTTGGTTCAGACTGTGTGAGTTCCCAGTGTTTGGCTTTGGGTCCTGAATCTGCCTCCATCAGTCACTGGATGAAGACTCTCTGGTGACAACCAGGATTGTCACCAATCCAATTACAGGAGATAGACAGTTCAGGCTATGCATCTACTGCTTCCACGAGTCTTTGGAAATCAATACAGTAGTTCCTCAGAAAATTAGGAATATATATACCTCAAGACCTAGCTAGATCACTCTTAGGCATATACCCAAGGGATATTCAGTCATACCACAGTGACACCTGCTCAACTATGTTCATAGCAGCTTTACTTGTAGTCAGAAACTGGAAACAACCTTGATGATCCTCAACTAAGAAGGGATAAAGAAAATATGGTGCTTTTACACAATGGAGTATTCCTTGGCTGTCAAAAACAATGACACTAGGAAATCTGAAGGCAAATGGATGGAAGCAGAAAAAAATCATTCTGAGGGAAGTAACACAGACACAGAAATACAAGCATGATATGTACTCACTTATAAATGGATATTTACTGTAAAGGATAACCATGCTACAGTTCACAACCCCAGAAAAGCTATATAACAAAGAGGGTCCAAGGGGGGGGTATATTGGAGAGAAACTCCCAGCGAATCCACTGCAATCAGGAACAAGACAAGGTTGTCCACTGTCTCCATACCTATTCAATATAGTTCTTGAGGTCCTGCTCTATATTTGTATGTTATCTACCCATCCATCCATTCTTCCACATATCTACCATATATATATATAAATTTTATGCCTTGGAATCCTGAGGGACATACTGGGAAGACAAAATAAGAAATGACTAATGATGCTTTCTGACATAAATACTCATATTGCTAAAACTTTTCAAAATATTTAATCCTTACAAAATACCTATGCAATAGCAGGCAAAGAGAACATTATTCTACATAATGGAACCTGGAGCTCAGTGGCAGGAGGGTGCCCTCTATAGTGGTATATCATTTGTGTTTTAATAAATAAAGCTTGCCTGAAGCCCAGTGTACAAAGCAGACACACTAGTCAGCCATAGAGGCCAGGCAGTGGTGGTGCACACCTTTAATTCCCATGGTCACACTAGTTAGCCATAGAGGCCAGGCATGGTGGTGCACGCCTTTAATCTCAGCACTAGAGAGGAATATAAGATGAGAGGAGTCTCAGTCTGAGGATTTGTGTAAGCAAAATTGCCCATTTCAGTCTGGGGTAAAGATAAGGGCCAGTGGCAGGCTGCTTTGCCTTTCTGATCTTCAGATAGAACCCTAATATCTGTCTCTGGCTTTTTATTATTCATGCGACAGCCCTCCAAGTTCACACATGCACAAAAACTTTGAGTCAGTTTGGGGAGACCCAAAGTTTGGTATTCTTTTATTACAGTTGCTCATCCTGGGAGTGTTCTTTGTGTCTTTCTCACCCAGGTTAGAAGTACAATTTGAATGAAGTTATAAAATATGTTTCAACACCAAATCATTTAAGTCAAGAACACACACTGTTTTGTTAGTAGGATGGCAGAGACACTGAAGAATTGTCTTTCTCCCTGTTGGAGTCAAAGAATTTAGCTTTCAGAAGTAGCAAATCCATGAGTTGAATAACAGACATGTCCAATCTTCTCTTTGCAATGTAGGTGACATGGTTCAAACTGGCTAGAAAAATAGAAAAATTCTGTGAAGTGTATTATGAGTTCCTATACATATGTGCATTTAAAAAATAGAGAAATTTGGACTGTACGTTTGGGTCACTTGGACAGCATGCATATAGTCTTCAGTACCAACTCCACTACTACAGAAAATAAATTAAAAACTGAGAAAACGATTATGAATGAATTAGGAGGTTCATAATTTGGAGACTTATTAGAATATAATTCTTTGAAACTTCAAACATACAAAATCACTTTCAGTGACAAGTGTTTTATAAGTTAAAATAAAGGGTTTTTTTGTTTTTTGTTGTTTTGAGACATGACCTCACTGTGTTGACCTTGAGCTCCGAAAGATTCACCTGCTTCTGCCTCTCAAGTGCTGGGATTAAAGTCCTGGGCCACTATGCATGTATAACACAGTTTTAAAAAGAATAAACTAAAGAATATGAATTTGTAGAGAAGAGAATGACCATTTACCTAAGTCCAGCAGAGAGTGAGAATTTTTCAGTTGACCAGATTGCAAAAGGATGAAAGGTAGTTCAAACAATGGGCTGATCTTTGCAGACTATGCTAAGCCAGCAGAGGGCAGCAGTAGTAGTCAACTCCTCTAGCAGGAGTGGATGCTTCTTGGGATGAACTCCTCTTGACTTTAGCCTACAGCTCTTAGTAAGTACTGCAGATCTTCTATTATAACTCAACCTTTGGGAAACTGGTATGTCAAGACATTGGCAGCTACATCACATGAAAATGAGAAAATGCTCTGCGAGACTACCTCTCCAAAGAAGGGGTCTTAAAGTGGAATCTGCAAGAAATGAATTTTCTTTCTTACCTTCAAGGGTTCGTCCTTGTGTTTCAGGGATCATCCATACAGGGGATGCTAATGAGATTTTTCATCATGAATCCCTGTTTTCAGAGTAAAAAACAAGCACACCCATATGCATCTGAGGGCAGCACTAATTGGGCTCAGTGGGACACACACAGGTACAAGACAAGAAGTTTGGAAGAGCCATGTTGGGGGATGGTCTAGACAAGGTGGGCAGTGGATGTGATCAGAATACTTTATATACATATATGAAATTATCAAATAATATATAAGGTAAAATTATATATACATAAAAATTAGAAGTAGAAGAATTAGAATGAAAATGTTTAATTTAGTTTAAAAGAAAAAATAAAGCTATAATGGCAATCCCTTTTAGCACTGTCTTAGTTACCTTTCTATCGCCATGACAAAATAGCGTTACAAAAACAACTTACAGAAGAAAGAGTTTATCCAAACCTTAGAGTTTGAGAGGTGAATCCATGAGCATCATCGTGGGGAACATGGAATCAGGCAGACATGGTGCTAGAGAAGCAGCTTAGAGCTTACATCCTGATTGACAAATAAGAGATAGAGAGAGAATGCACTGGGAAGGACTCAAGCTTTTGAACCTTAAAGCCTGCCCCAGTGACACACCACTTCAACAAGACCACATCCCCTAATCTCAAACAGTTTTATCCAACTGGGGACCTAGTATTCATATATATTAGCCTCTGAGGGCCATTCTCATTCAAAACACCAGACTCATTCATTTTTTCAGATTTGTAGCAATCCATTTGATAACATCTGTTATTGAGAAAAGAACTGGCATGATGGTCATACAACTCTGAATGCACCTGATCCCTGTGATCTTGGAAACCAAGCAGGGCTGACCTTGTTAGTACTTAGTTTGGAAGAGGTGATGAATTGAATTTTCCTCTTCATTATTGGAAAGAATCTACATTTCTGTGGCTTCAAGGGGTTGGCATTAGAGGCCATGTTTTGACAGGAAGAAGTTCTGCTTAGGTCAGTAGATTTATCAGAGGTTCACTTAAATTCAGGAAAGAGAGAGATAGATGATTGACTTTCATTTACTCCAAACCACATATTAGCAACACATTGGCATTTTCTTCTGTTATGAATGTATACATAAGATTAGAGTATATTTGCATTCCTGCTGGCTGTGCCCTAAATGGTGACAATATAATTTCATGTCTGATTTCTTTTGCTGAGGGTAAACTGCAACATCATCTACTCTTAAATATTTAATGTAATAACATAATCGCTTAATAAATAGTTGCATCCACTACTAGACTTTGCCATTAGATCTTTATTATCTAAGGAGTCAATCATTTGCAACTTAGATAAGTGTTATTCAATACCCTTTTGTTTTCTCCATAATCCATATGTTTAATTTACTTAGTAGGCCATCTCTTATCCTGAAGAGGGGTCCAGAGGCCTCACCAGATTACCAAAGAGTTCCCTGAATACAGTTGCTCAATAGCTGCACTTTCAGGGAAGAAGAGTTCAGTGGCCAGCTTTTAATTATGTTAACAAAGTCTCAGGAAACAAAAAGAAATCAATAGTACAACAAAACACTAAGGCTAGAGAGATGGGTTGGTGGTTAACAACACTTTCTGCTAAACCAGGAGAACTGGAGTTTGGATACAATACCCATGTCAGGTGGTACACAAACACCTGTAACTCAAACTACAAGGGGTGTGACCCCCCCACTGGCTCCCACAAGCACCCACACACATATGATATGTGTACTCACACAGATACAAGCACATGTATATTAACACAATTAGAATAAAATAATTTTTAAAAATTCTTGGCAATTCAGCAAATGAGAAAAGGCCAAGTGTGCCTTTTTCCCTAGAATTCTTTTCCAAAGCAATTTGGAATTTATAAGCTCTCTTTTGTAATTGGTACTCTGTAGGGACTCAGCTTGGCATGACTACAGCCATGCTGAGTTAGTTATAAATGCAATGAGTTCCTCAAGTCACATGACCTATTCTCCTTAGATAGTTTTCCAGTATAGTAAAAGCAGACAACATGTAAAAGAGTAACATGTGGAGCAAAAAGTCAATTGCTGAGAAAGTTATGTCTACTAAAGCTGCCTGAAGCTCTGACCTTGAGTCAGCATGAACACCTGGGAAACTGACTTCCTGTATTTGTCTATAGGGGAAATCAAGTATTCATCTCCAGTGCAACCAGTTTGCTATGAAAGTGTTCTGAAGTCTAAAATTAGCTGTCTTTGTGAATGAGAATACTGTTGTTTTTCTATGTAAGTTTGAGTAATAAAAAAATATCCTAGTCTTATTTATAGTCATCAAAATTATACAGATTAAGCATAAATCATCCTTATGACACTTCACAGCTATATGTGTGCCCAACAGATGAATTACATACATGAGACAAACACGCAAGCAGTGGGAAAACATGCATAGCTCTTCTTAGGGAAGAAATGCAGTTCTTAAGGAAGAAGGGAAGTGACACATGAGAGAAATTACAGACAGGAGCACCTGGTCATTTACAGTCAGTAACTACACAGCTCTTCCAGGTGGGGCTCCCTATCAGAGAGTCATTCATCTGGTGGGCTGACCTTCTGGATACTAGTTGTCACCTCCTGTATACCACCCACTGCCTTCTGTATGAGAAAGTCAGAGACACCCCCAATTCCACTTTTAGGAGTCCTACAAAAATATCAAGCAAAACTGTTTTTCCATTCATAGTGCTGGTGACCCAAGGCCAGCAACACGTGGGGCAAGTGTGGGTTACCCGAGGCTTTGGTGGGTCCCCTGACAGGTGGCCTGCGGCCTTGGCAGGAGACAGACAAATAGAAAAGCCATGCAGAGAGAGCTTGGGTATAGAGTTTATTTAGTGGGTTATGGAAGGAGAAGGGAAGGGTGCAAAGGGAGAAGGGGAATGCTGTGGGACAATGGTCTTGTACTTTGTAAAGATTTGTCAGTTGTATTTTAATAAAATGCTGATTAGCCAGTAACCAGGCAGAAGTATACGTGGGGCTACCAAGCAGGAAATAGAGGTGGAGCAATGAGAAAGGAGAATTCTGGGAAAGGAAAGGCTCAGTTGGCTGTTGTCACCCAGATACAGAGGAAGCAAGATGAGAAATCCTCACTGATACAGGCTCTAAGCCACATGGCTAACACAGACAAGAATTCTGGGCTAATTTAAGATGTAAGAAAGAGATAATGAGAAGTCTGAGCTAATAGACCAACCAGTTTATGATTAATGTTGACCACTGTGTATTTCTTTGGGATTTAACAACAGGCAGGATAGAAATCTCAGTAAACAGAGGAAGAGAAGGGAGAGGCAGAGGCTACCTCTCCAGAAGAAGGGCAGACAGACATAGAGGGAGTGGGTGGGAGAGCAGCTTTCTTGGCAGAAGGGGTAGGTTGATAGTGGAGAGGGCTTTTCTCTTAAAGGGACAGTGTACCCAAGTGACAGACAATGCCAAGAGATTACACAAACAACAGCAATATGAACTAAGAGGGCCTAGGGCAGACCAACACAGGCTCTGTGACTGCCACTTCAGTCTTTGTGAACCCCTATGAACCTTGCTTAGCTGATTCTGTCACCTGTGTTCTTCTTGTGTCCTCTATCCCTCTGCCTCCTCACTCTTATGTGGGGTTGTAAGAGCTCTGCCTAGTGTTTAGCTATGAGTCACTACATCTGATCACATCAAGTAGCTGGAGGAAGCCACTCTTATAATAACAGGGGTAGGCACTAAGCTATGAGTATAGCAGAATATCATTACGAATCATTACATTGATTTTTGTTGTGCTTTTTTGTTTTATTTTTGTCATTCATGTTTGATTCTTGACCTCTGTGGTGATTTGAAAGAAAATGACCCCTATAAGCTCATAGGGAGTAGCATTATTAGAAGGTGTGTCTTTATTAGAGTAGGTGTGACTTTATTGGAGGAAGTGCATCTCAAGAAGGTAGTCTTTCAGGTCGTAAATGCTTAAGCTGTGTCTAGTGTGACATTCACTTCCTGCTGCCTGCTTATATAGATGTAGAACCCTCAGCTCCTTCTCCAGCACCATGTTTGCCTGCATGCCACCATGTTTCCCACCACGACTGTAATGGACTATACCTGTGAAACTGTAAGTCAGCCCCAATTAAATGTTTCCTTTATCAGAGTTGCTAGAGCCACAGTGTCTCTTCACAGCAATAGAAACCCTAACTAAGATAGTCTCTGAACCATCCCACTCTGGATCTTAGCCCTGTAGATTGTATTAGGCATGAACTCAGTCTTAATGCTTGGGCTTGTTGACCGCACCCACAAAGTCTGAGCCACCATTGCCCTAGCACATCTAGAAGATAGAACAGGCTGTGGGTAGAAGGTTTGTGTGGCTGGGTTATTGTCCCATTTCTACCAAAGGGAGCCTAGTGAGGTTATAAAAGATGGCCACTTCAGGCTCCATGCCCTCCGTTATGAGGAAATCTTGTTAAGGTCCCCCTCATAGGTTCCATAAAGTTTGCACAGCATTAGGTTTTCACATCACCCCTTAAATGGCCACCTATTCCAGTACTCTCTCCTCCAGTCCCTACCCACCTGATCGCTCCTGTTCCCATCTCTACCGGTCGCCAGTCCACTTGCAAAATCTGTTCTAGTTCCACTTCCCAGGTTAAAAAAGTATCTTAAATGAACTAATTCTTTTCTCTTTGTGAAACTAATTTATAGGCATTTATTTGTTATAGTATACATTTCAAAAGGAAAAATTAGGCAGTGTATAATGAAAGTGGACTGAATACAATGGCATTGTTAATCTATTGTCCATGATTATCCACATTTTCACTGCTTTAAAAGTCCCTGGAACATTTATGTTTCTCACGATTTCCCTCTGCAAGGTCTTCTGAATGTTAGTGATATTCGTTTATCCTAATATAGTTGTACCATCTTTTGTGACTCATACAATCTGTCCCCTCACTCCACTCACACTGGTTTCTTTAATGTTCTTCTCAACTATAAGAATGTCTCCACCTCAGGGTGCTTCAACTTGTTGCTTCCTTGGATGGAAGTTTCCTTGACTACATTCAGGTCTCTCTGTAAAGAGGTTCAGAGCCTTCCCTGACTCCTTCATCAGACAGTCACTTTCCTTCTCATTTACACTGTCCCTCCACTCTGCCTTGTTTTCACAGTGCTCATCAGCACCTTAGCTGCAATCTAAATCCAAGTGACTGCATTACCTTGATCAGTTTAAGTACATGAGCCTGCTTGTTACACATGCCTGGCACTGCTCATGTGGCCAAGAAGCTGAAACTAGATAGGTCATGGATCTAGGAGGAAAGCATTATTTTTCTGCTAAAGGAGCATAGCAATAAAGTGAATCCTAATGAGGTATTATTGCTGTACCCATAGATGAGTACCTTGCTCAGTCCTCATCAGAACAGCTTCTTCTTGTTGTAAATGGGAACTTACAGAGATGCACAATGGGACAGTGCACAGAGTATGAGAGACTTGATATGCTTAGTCCTAAATAGGACATCATCAAAACCCTGCCATCAAGGCTTAGGGATCTATGTAGTA